>LOND01004680.1:36410-46564 GCA_014220965.1 Paragonimus kellicotti
GATGGACGTGTTTCAATAAATCTCCATTAAGGCCTACGAATGGTCAAACTCTACCGATGAAAGTTATCACTTGCCTCAAAGTAGGAAAATTATTAACATCAGGTTCGAATTTTGTTGTAGAATAGTAGTGTGGTGAGCAGTCGTAAGTAAGAGGTAGTGCCATTCATTTTTGTCGACAAGTTGAAGTGTAAGCCCGTACCCTTTTCTTCGACCCCAAACGCCGCAAGTAATGTCCTTTGGTCCGCCATCTAAGGGGAATGTTGCCCGTAAAGTATTTTATGTAACTTTCTTACCAGGAGGATGGTTACGAGGACCCCTCTTTTGATCTGCTTGTAGGCCCTCCCAGGGACCGTAAGCGACCTCTCTACGTGGACCGTTGTCTCCTCCTTTCCATACGGAAACATGTGGGATGTTGCGACACCGATTCCGTAGCTGAATGCATCCGCAGCCACGCAAGTAGGAGTGTCATGGCATGATGTGTCAGTAGAAGGCCTGAAGTCACCAGGGCTTTGATACAATGAAAACGTTGTCACTATCTTGCCCACTCCAGCCCCCACTCCTTGGGGAGCTTTTGGAGGTTCGGTTAATTTCAAGTTGAACATCACCCACAATTGATCGCAGCTGTCGCATTCCCATAGACTTTCCAGTCGGCCCCTTTCGAAAAGAAGCACTAGACTCGAGTTTCGCTCTCATTAGAGCTCGTCAGTAGTGCATATCCTTGCCACTAGAACTCCGGCCACGCTTTCATGAGGCAACCGTGTTGACCACTGCGCCATTGACCTCACATTAGGCACGACCGAATTATCATATGTGAACGCTCAACCACTTTCGCTTGTGAGTAATGATCAGGTTGCCCGATCGTCTCGAGAGGAGACACAGTTAGTCTGTTAACTCCAATCGATAACCCCGCGATTAGGACTTCCTAGGCAGGTCGAAATCTCCGATCTCATTAAACCTGCTAGGCGATATTTTAGATTACTGATGAGTAGTCGGGATTTGGTTAATTTCAGGTTCTCGGATTTGTTGGAATTCCGAGAGGAAGGCGCTGTAATGAATAGCCAATCCCAGGAACGACCATATAGTTAGTACGTCCTTTGAAAGCTACATCTTCTGAATGTACTCCATGTTAATTGGGTCGCGTCGTCTACAACCCTTGTCCAAGGTGAATCCAACGTATATCATGTTGTACATCCCGAAGCTGCAGTTGTCGACGCGAAATCGAAGGCTTCAGTCGAACTCGTAAGAGCTAATTTCAGCCTACATTCTGTTCCATAACATCTAGGTACGCGACAGCGCTGAGAATATCATGAGCGTCGTATTCACCACTTGTTGAAAGAGGGCATGAGCTGTCTTCGCTTCAAATGATAGGCAATTGAGTTAGAAAAGTTATTCATCAGAATACTGCATGCCACTGTTGAGGTGAGCGGCGACCCCAGCTGCAATGCCTCTTGGACAGGTTCAAGACCATTGTGCTGCTGCTTCTGATGATGATGATAATGATGATAAAATCTACACGGCTTAGATTACTCTAGTCTCCATTCCATTGAAATTCACCTGGTGATGAAAAGATATCAGGCAAAGGGTAGAAAACTTATAGTTAACTCTTCTGCCCCACGTCCAGGTTTACGCCTGCAGGCAATAGGATAGAATAAAGCTTTACTCTATAGTTTTTTGACAGCCGAACTATCCATCGAACTGAGCCAATGGATACCATGGTTTGAGTGCATAGGTTTCTTTTCTCAGCGAAGAGATGGCTGCTAGCAGCATGGATAAATCTGCTAAGCAGTTCCAGTCGATTAGCTGAAAGCAGGCAACGTTGGGTGAGTTGTCTTATTTAGGATTATCATTTGGTTCACATCGTTTTCATTTTTGCTATGATAACTTCAATGTTTTGTTTGACGAACTGTATTCCATTAAATGCTTAGAGAATACCTCGATTAGAACATGAAGATCTTTACGTCAGCTTGTTGTTTAAGTGTCGGATATATGCTCTAATATTTTATCATCGCCTTCGTGTTCTCAGGAGTTAGGACAGACAAGCTGAAGAATGGGAATTATAACGATTCGTCTAGTATCTATTTGATATCCGCATAACCTACAGGATAGTACAACTCATTGTAATGTCTCACAAAATAAAGACCAACCGAAATATGAGTTCCCCCTGAAGTATAGGATTTTGCAAACAGATGACCTCAGTGACTACCATTGGAGTGGTAGAAAGTTATTCCAACTTAGTTAGGTCACAGCTGTGACCTAATGAATAAGTGCCTGGACTACAATCTGCCGCCTACTTCATGGATCGTGGGTTCAATTCTCCGGCGTGCGTGGTGCTGATGAGACCCAACTAGGTCGAAACAGCTGTCCACCACTTCGCTGGTGGTCACTGGGACCAACCGTTTGCAAAACCCTTTCTCAACCCATTTTGGAACTGTGGTCGATGCTTGCTCGTTTGCAGGCCAACCACAAACCGGTTGATCGATGTCAGCCGATGAACAAGAGGAGGCACAACAGCTAAGGAAAGTGAAGTATAGGTTAGTAGGAAGACACAGTGTAGTACATGAGTTTGTCTTGCAAACTTGCATCAGTCGTAAGCGTATGACTGGCGTAGAAACAAAAACGACGGATTTTGAATGAAACATACAAAGTGATCTGGATCGTGAGTGGTGTTCGCAGCTGGACCCGCGATAAGCAAAATTGGCGGCCACTTGATCCTTGGCTGCTGACTGGTGATCAATAAGGCCTTACAGTATTCAAAAATCTGTGAGCTGTGGACACCCATCAGGACAATAAACGGTAGTGCATTGCTGGTTGATGGGTTCTTTGCCGTGGAATATACATGTTTCATGGTCACTGAGTGTCACTCATTGGTGAATATACAATACAGCCTTCAACCAAAACATCGCAATCGGCAATATAGTTTTCTGTGTCCAACGCACAGAATGTAGCCGAGCGAACTGATACCGCTTTAGGTAATGGTGAGGGTCAATTGACATGGATTTTAATCAGACGAAAAGAGCAGGCCTAGCGCTCTCAATTCCGCGTTTTTTTTTGACGTACTTGCATTCGCTTTTCAGTATCAGTTTCCTAGATTAACCTTGCGGAACACCATACGCTCTTGGATCAGTCACTTTTCAAAAGAACCCGTTGTAATCACCACCAACACTTCTTGTGACTTGCAGCCATGCCGCTACATGGCTAGAACCAAAAATGTGCACCACGAGCACTATGAACTCTTCCGTAAGACGAAGTAAACCCCTGCACACAGAGCCCGATCGATCAGTCCCATCTTTATCAAACGGGACTATATGGTCATTCTGGGTGGGCAATACTGACAACGTAGTTCAAACTGTCAGCTTTGTGATCCTCGAGGACCAACTCACTCCTTCCAGAGGACCAAATAGCAGCCCGGACCTGGACTGAATTACCAACACTTCGAGTTCTCGTAATGCCATTCATCAGTCGCTCCACTTTGTGGCTTCGTACACAACCCCTTTTTCATTTAATCTCCACTGCCGAAATCGTCACCCCACCAAGCCGTGAACATTCCAATCGAATCTCAAGAATTCGGATTTTGACTGTTGGCATGAGAAGCCCGAGGGGATTGTACTGAGTCGAGTAAAACTGACCGTTTAACCAGCAGTTATTTAACAGATTGGTGCGTAGAAACAAAACAACAACCGTAAGAACAAATAATGTCGTTCACTCTGGATAGGTGAATTCCTAACCACTGCGGATGTAAAAATACAAAGAGTGTCGAGTGGGAACAGTGCTTTTTTGCATGCCCGTTCCGAGCTGGCTAGCTAATGCTGCATATCCTGTCTATTTTTTTTGTCTAACCGCATACTTGATGATAGGTCCAAATCGGAAAATCCAAAGTCTGCAGTGTGGGTATATATTGGAGTGGCGCAAACGAGCACAACCGAAAAAGCCTCAAAGCACTCCGTAACTGACTGTTCTCAGTTTTATCTTTTTTTTAATAAGTTCTCGTTCAAATTTAACTTTAAGTTAATGAGAGAGAAAACGCTTCTCTCCAGATGTATTAATAATTCAGCATTATATCGTGAAATATTTGTATCTTTAACAGCCGGATGTGAAAAGGAACAGCCGATTAGTTCTCAGTTCCGGTGAGTCGAACATACAAATAGTATTTTGAGTATTGATTGGTCACTTAGTGTCTCTTTTTAGACGATCCGGTAAGATGTTCAGATATGATAGCCCGATTACGTCCAGCGTTTGAACACCTATACGGTAGCCAAATTAGTCACGGGGTCGTTAACTGAAGTACAAATTTTGATTGTTGCAAGGGTGTTTGACACTGCGATTTCTATCCAAGAAACCCCAATTCAGCACTTCTTTCCCAAAGTGGTTGGCTGAAAAGTCTATGAATACAAAAGGTGAAGTCTGTTATGAGTACTGTTCAGCTTGCATCAGCCAGCTGTCGGCTACTCATCAGTAAGTCCCTAGTAGTGTAAAAATAAATAGAAGGGCAGGGAGAGGAAGTAAAGGGCTGTCACGTTCTACTGGCGGTTTGTTGTCTGATCCAGCAGCATTCAAACTGTACATGGTCTACATTCGATTACTAAAAACACACACAATTAGTTGATATAAACTGTAATCACCTCACATTTGATCGCACCATTCGTATCCAGCTAGACGTTCCAGTCTGTGTCCGTTGAAAAGAGGCCTTGGACCATAGTTTTGTTCTTGCTGAAATTTGTTAACTGACACATCCACTAGAGGCAATTGAGTAACCTCGACATTACTTCACAAAGAAAGGCGACTCACCGTTTGCCTATACTAATTCAGCCACGTTCAACAGAAAGTCAGCGGTGAAGTTGTTCTAACTTATTTTCGCTGCCACTGGGCTTTCCAGTAAGACTACCCTTGTCATATGAATGCTTAAGATAGATGAGATGCAGAAAAGATTAAAAACACTCATATCCAATAATTCTGCTCAATAACGGTTAAGACGTTTTTCTTGTTCTTTATCAATATAAAACAATACAAGTGTTATTCACTGATCAGAGGAATATAAAACTTATAGTCAGGCAATAAGAGGAAAGAGAAAGATACAAGAGCGTTAATGTTTCAGATGACTTGCTTTGACAATGTGTTTTTAAAAATCCATAAGGATAACCACGTCAGAAATTGTGCTTAACAACAGGCTCTTCTTCAGGTCATGTGAAACCCCAGTGTTACGGAATCCCACCAGAGCCGAACAAAGACCATAGCAGGCCTTGCAGTTGTCCAGAGGAAGACATCACTTATTACTATTCCCCTATTTGGTTATCGACAAAACTGGACATTCTACTAGTGAGATCTATGAAACTGAATGAAATAGTATACTACATGAAAATATAACAGAGATCATTCGGTATTTTATACTGCAATTTCTTCTGAAGTACCTACATATAGTTAGTCATTATTCTAAGGAAAATACGCTTCAGCTTCTGGTCTCAACAAACAGGTCCACACTTGCTGCCAAGCTGCATAATACAAAACTGTTTTCCAAGCTGGCGATGCCACGCCACACTATAATACTTCTCTAAATCGTGATTTCTATTTCACAATATTATCTATTGGATTGTTTCAGATGTGGTCTCCTATTTAAAAATCATCAGGAATCTTCGGAGTATAATTTCACAAGAAAATTATGTAAGATCGAATGATGTTTACAAACTAGGGACAAATTAAGAAAACGACTATCGCAAGGATTGTGGAAAGGGGGTTTTCAAACGTTAACAATGGAAAAATAGATATTTCGTTAAATTTTATGAATGGTATTTACGGTTTCTGCTGATCGAAATGGGCCTGTAAATAGTTCGCGCCCATTTTCGTGTTTCATCGTTGTTTGGTCATTAGTGTTCTGATTATCAAAACACTGTCATTCATTGCACTTTGTGGTTCCGGAAGTGACATTACAATAGTTATTTCACACACGCTTGGATAAGACACTGTCGCCCACACCAAAAGTAGAATACGACTAACTCAAATTGCTGAGGAACGGTTGGTTGGTTGTTGCAACATTAATCATATGGCACATCATTCTGTTTTTTAGTTGTTCTATAAAATACTTGACAGGCTGTTTCAGTATCTACCTCATGCATCTAAACTGGTCAGTCTCTGAATGAAGTGTGAGTATACGCTGTTCGATTAGGTTCCAAAGCAGCTGCTTAGCAGTAACACTAGCACGTTCGTTTTGCAACAATAGCACACTAATACCAACTTATCCTGGAGTGTTCTGTAGAAAACAACTGCGGAATAATCTAAGCAAACTAGATGGTTCTGACCTCTCTGACACAAGGCGTCTGGTCTTAATTCGATTGAGTTGGCTTGAATTAATAAATGGATAAATTGATCTCTTCAGCAGGTCCACGTCGAGATTACAACTACCCCCTTCCTTCTGTCTAGAGCAGCTAGCACCATTTTGTACAAACTGGATGGTGGAATCGAATCCTTTCTATGCGCCTGTCGTCGACTGCTTTTCTACAAATAAATATGTACCAGTTCGGGTATACAAGAGTACAGCGATTAATGCGAAAGATGCAGATTTATCACAAAAAGAGTTGCATAGCTCAGAATGAGGATAGAACAGAAATTGAAAACAACCTAACGAAAGATTTCCATCGAAAAGTATTAGGAATGGATTCGGCCAGGGACTCCTTCTGGGGTACAGATCACTGTCATAATTGCTCCTCTTCAAACCTCACAGGATGTACCTACCTAAAATGTCCGCATTTAAATGTCTTAGTGCATCGGGTGACCGCTTTACGCTGTGATCGCCAAGTTCTACAATGAGCACCGCGACCTGCTCAAACACCGAAGACAGATAGCACCATAAACAACTGTGTGGTTTTGTTGGCCTAAAATCAAGTAGAAACTGGTGTCGGGTTTCCTTGGTCTCGAGACATGCCAGGCGGAGATATGTGACAATCACTTATTGCGTGGTCTAGTCTAAATACTTAGGTTGGTAGCCCATCCGAAGGTTATGCGCGTTTAGTTCATTTGTACTGGCCAAATTCACTGCTAAGGCTTGCTCACCGTCCATCAGAATGGACTGAGCACGCGAAAAAAGCCAGGTGTTGGCATGCGCACTTCTTTCAGTATGTCTTTCCCAACCCACCGGCATTACCTGGTGACCTGAGACGTCATCATTCCAATCTTTTCCAGTGTTAAGTCTTAACCGTGAGTACTGTGATTCGAATTGCTGTTGATACTTACAGTGGTCTGCAAAACAGTATGGCCGCAAATTAGTACAAACAAGAAAAGAAAAAATACCAGTACGGAACAATGGAACTCTTTCAAGAAGATCGGAAAGAAACATGCAAACTGGCAATCCAAAGTGAACTGTGTCTATTCACACTAACGGGAAGCGAAATAAGGAGACAAACATCTTGCGCTTACGGACTTACTATTGACTGTGACACCCTACTATGTCCGACAGCGTTTCAAATAAGCAGTTTGCA
Organism: Paragonimus kellicotti; assembly: GCA_014220965.1. Lineage (NCBI taxonomy): Eukaryota > Metazoa > Platyhelminthes > Trematoda > Plagiorchiida > Troglotrematidae > Paragonimus > Paragonimus kellicotti. Next base: position 43,877 of record LOND01004680.1, read on the forward strand.
TGGTTGCTAACTCATCAGCCAGACAGACAGCACCTACCAACCTTGCTGAGTGGAGCGGTTGGAACCTTCATAGCTCGTGACCACGCTAACTGGTCGTTTTGCGGTTTCCTCCAACAATCAGCAGGCACACTAAACAATGCCCTATGCGGCAAAGTTTCCGTCGGTGTTCGGTGGTAAATGACCCAACCGTCGAAAGCTTCTTTTTCACTACTTACGTTAACGTTCACGGGTCTGTACATGGACCAAACACGTTCTGATGTACTGTCACATTGATTATACAGTCGGTCCGTTTGATTCCAGCTGACCGTTGAAGACAGTGATGGTAGAATACCGATAATCTATATGCACTTTCCACACGAACTAGTCAAGTCTCCTGTCCACAGGATAAAACTGAGTGTACACAGTCTTTCGGAGTCTTGTTTTTAATCGACGAGTAGCCGTCTGTGCGACGCCACAGATGACGAAGATTGGCGAATGCAGTATGGGCTCTTGTGCCAAGTATAATGACCAGCAGTTGGATACCCCGAATAAGGACTAGTAGATGCGATCCGGGTCGACTGACGAAATCAGAACCCAGCGTCTGATCCTTGAAGCAGACCGTGTCCATCACGTTTCGAATCAGACTGGTACAAGCGTGTTCCACCCTGCTGAGTGATGATAACCGTTGGGTGTGAGCTTCTAACGATGACTGGGCTAAAGGTACGAAGGTGAGCCGCATCTTCAAGAAGTGACCAGTCCGAAATCAAACTTATACAAAAGAGTGAAATTTTCAGGGAATATTGCAATTAGTGATAAGTAGTAGGGGAGTTCACTTTGTACCAAGTGAACATCACTCACATATCTCTACAACTTTCACGTTCCCATAGACATTTCAGTCAACCCTATCAAATAATAAACACTAGACTCGAGTTCTGCTGTTGTCAGAGCTCGTCAGTACCACACATCTTAGCCCCGGCTGAGATTTGAATTCTGTTCTTGTCTTTATGAAGCAACCAGGTTGACCACTGCACCACTGGTCCCATATTAGATAAGACTGAATTATCACATGTAGACGTTCAGTTTGTGAGTAATGACCAGACTGCTTGATTCCTTCAAGCAGACACTTCGTACGTGCCAAGGTCTGGACGCACATGCTGTCAAGCAAAGGCTTTTCATTAAAACATCACTGCATACCTTTGGGGAATCGAATTCGGGCAAGCAACGAAGACTGGACCGCCACACACACACCGATTTCAGCTTATTGTAATGGGCGATTCTCAAAGCCAACCAGTGAACAGACTTTGACGGTATCTGCTCGCGTAAAATAGTCCTTCTTTGTCAGGGTCTGAGTGGACAACTGTGGCATAGTTTTCAAAGCACTGTCTGCTTGTTTCTTGAGGGTGATAACACTCCGACCTTGTCAAGTGAGGCGGGTTGGATGTTAGGGCGTCCATTTTCTTCCGTCCAAAACCACCCTGCAACATATCACTGCTGAATGCCAGCGCCTGGTGAACCTGAAGCATGACACCGCTATGATCGAACAGAGCAGTCACTCAAACGTTCATACAGTATCCTCAAATGTCCCTGTCAAAGTTGCATCAACGTCGGAACGCGACAACCGAAGGAAACCTCCCACACCGTGTTGGCAATGCGGTGGATGGCATTATGTCCGATATTGTCCATTCAAACAGTATCGATGCACCCACTGCTCCCGGCGGGGCCACAAAGAAGACCATTGCCGTTTTAAGAAGCGCCAGCACCTGCTCAATCAGAACTCCCGCAAGCCACACAAGCCCCGCTTCTCAAGAGCGCAGGTCGTTCTCGCAGCTAGAAACGACGACCACTGGACGCGCAGGAAGTACGTATCCGTCTCCATCAACGGCAAGTCGGTCAGACTACAGCTCGACACAGCATCCGACATTACATTAATCTCTGATCGCACGTGGCACCTGATTGGCAAACCTACAATATGCCCGACAACCCAACTGCTCAAAGTGCGACTGGTGATCGATTGTCCATCATTGGTGAAGTCCACTGCACTGCAGCCCTTAACGGATCATCAATCAGGGGTACCTGCTACGTGACCCGCAACCCTGGCCTGGATCTCCTTGGATTGGATCGACAAACTGCATCTATTTGACAGACCATTACTCCAAATCTGCAACCGTACTCAAGCTCAGCAGAAGCCCACGATGACTCCAGAAGTCCACCATCAACTCACAAACGCCCTCCAGCAGAGACACTCAGATGTGTTTACAGAAGAACTCGGTTGCTGCACTAAAACGAAGGCAGTCTTATCCCTTCGTCCTGGAACGAAGCCAGTATTTCGACCCAAACGTCCAGTACCCTACGCTGCGCTGGCAACTGTTGAGCAAGAACTGGAACGCCTTCAAAAAGCTGGAGTGATTGAACCGGTGAACTATTCAGCATGGGCAGCCCCTATCGTCGTGGTCAAGAAGGCAAATGGAACAATACGACTCTGCGCAGACTATTCTACAGGTCTAAATGACGCTCTCGAGACGCATCAGTATCCCTTGCCGATACCGGAGGATCTCTTTACGAAGCTGAATGGCGGAAAATGTTTTGCGGAGCTCGATCTGGCCGAAGCTTATTCACAATTGCCAGTTGCTGAAGAGTCCAACAACTAATCCCCACAAAAGACTTTATCGATTTAACCGTCTGCCATTTGGTTTAAAGGCAGCTCCAGCC
>LOND01004683.1:0-12463 GCA_014220965.1 Paragonimus kellicotti
AATTGCTTGATACTTCATCAAGTGGTATTTGTAGATAAGCATTCTTTAAATCGATTTTTGAAAAGACCTTAGAACCTGACAAACGATACAGTACATCCTCGGGTTCTTCTGTTGTGCAGGTACGTTGTAGTAGGCGTGTATTCAACGTTAACCTGTAGTCACCACAAATTCTCGGTGTAATCCCATCAGCTTTTAGTGGTGTCACTATTGGAGTCGCCCAGTTTGACGAGTCAACAGGCGTTATTACTCCTTTATCACACATGGATTGTAATTCTTTGCGCGCAGGTTCTCGTAAACCAAATGAAATGATTCGTCTTTTAAGAAAGACTAGGTCCCCAGGGCTTCAAGTTTTAATTTCGGTATCCGCATTCCTCATGTGGCTTTCGAACCGTCCAGTATAAGTTGTTTAATATCGACATCGTCCACCAACGTTAGCAGAGAAGTATCAGAGTTTGGCAGTCATAAAACTTCAAGCCCGAGAATAGAAAAAGCTGGGCTGTAAACTAGAAATGAACAATCAATAGTGCTGGCATCCGGGCAACTTCACCGATACGGTGCAGCAGCCTACAAGAGGCAATGAATGACCAGTAATACCACGAATGTTAACTTGTGTGGGCTGCAGAACAGCATCAGGATAAAATACAGCTAGGTCTGAATGTGAAATTATTGATTCAACACTACCGGTGTCAACAATAAAATTGTGACTTTTGCCAGAAGCAGACACTAATGTTTTCAAAACATGAGAAGTGTTTTGGGGCAAAATAGACAGAGAAAGAGTAGAAATGTCATCAGTTAATGATTGCACGTTCGAATTAGAATTTGTCGTTAAGTGACATAAACGTCTGGACTTACACACCGACTGGATATGACCCACTTTGCCGAAGCCGAAGCATTTCGTTTTTTTTCTGTGGACACGAATGCCGTAAATGATTGTGTCCACGGGATGCGCGTTTTTCAAATTAATGTAGAACTGAGTTTGCATTACTGTTTTTAGGAAACTGAACAAATGGTTTTGAAGTACGGAAAACAGTAGTAGGTTTAAACGAGTTACCCTGTGTTCTGCCTTGAATTGTTACCTTTAGAATAACTACACAGAACAAGCTCAGTATTCTCCGTAATTTGCTTTACGTCCTCATATTGTTCGCACACATTACCAGCAACAGAAGTTTCTGTTGTGGAACTGGCAATTTAACACAAGCGATCAATCGACCACGCGGCCGATCCCCTAACTGGATGCCGTATTCACACTTGCTGCTTGTGTTTGCAATTGTAGGACGAAATCACGAATCGATTGAGATTCTGACCGAATTAGCACATTGAACTTGGCTCTTTCAACTGCTACAAAATTCACCGGTTTGAAGTGTTGGAGGAGTATTTTCTTTAGCGTGGGATAGGAACAACTGATTGGTGACTCCGGGAAAGCCAAGTTTTTGACAAGGGCATAAGCTTCCATGCCGATGAAATGTAGAAAGAAAGCAACCTTCTTCTTCTCGTCCAAATCAGACTCTTGTGAGGTACCAAATGTCACCCAAAACCTGAAACAATAAACTAGACAGTACGCAGGTTGTCAGTAATAGAGTGGAATATGTTACCCATAGTTAAATAATCACAAACAGACCGTAGATAGAAGCAATCCCATGTTAATTTCGTGCGCAATGGTTTTTAGGGGTGATATTTCGTCGGCCAGTTTCCACCTGAAATACTTATATGAAAACAGATGAAACATAAGATTCAAATAGATAAGTAACCCACGCACGCTGTGGCATAACTCCGACCGGAATTCATTTTGATAATCAGTGTGAACTACAAGACGGAAGCAAAGTGGTTGGAATCACAAATTCATGAATATCTCCCAAGCCGCGCCAATGTGAACGTTCATGCAAAATGGGAATGCGCATTTCACTACGAAAATTCTGACCGGAGCATTTTCGGAACGCAAGGTTGACTACGAGGGCAAACGCGGTGCGTTTGTCGGAAAAAGTAACAAAGCAATCCTCTTAACAGAAGTGCAGATGTGGGCGACTTCTATGTATAACCAATTTTCCTCATTGCAACACAACTATTACACTCGGTAAAATCTGTATACTTGTCCTGAAGTATGATAAATGACGGAAATTTTGAGGTCTCATTTTGCGCGCAAATAGCCCATTCTAACCCGTTTCGACCTCGCAACAACATACCCGCGAATTACACAGTTGCCAATCGCAGAAATTATGAGTAGCCCAAGAAGAACAATAGAAGGAGAATGTCTACTCTTGGAATCTGAAATTTCACATGGATGAGAATGAATTAGGGTAATAGGAAGTTATGGTAGCGGTTGAAACAAAAATAAAGATGATAAATGCAGTTCGTCTAAAAAACATGACAAAACGAAAGTATACCTATCAACAGTAATCCGGCCTGGCATAGCAATCCGAAAAATAGTCCACCGGACCTCAATGAAATCAACACTCCGTGCTTTGTTAGCTCGACATGCTTCCTCTGTCAATTCCATCTCCCATGGTCGGTAAAAATGCACGCGGTCAAAGCGCTTATTCTTGGTTTCCGCTGTCATTCGGTTCTCGATAGTGTGAACCGTCTGTATATTACTTTGTTGGACAGCTGCGGCAGTCAGGGAGCCAGTAATACTTGAACGTTGGGCTAAAGCTGCTGCTTGCATCTTTCTGAGTTTGTTCCCTAGCATATTTGTTAGTTTTCTCGACACGCGCAGAAGCGGCCCTCATTCTGCATTCGCGTTTACACTTAAGACAATAAATTACATGAATTTTCATTTCGGTTTAATTAGTGGTTGCTAATGGCTCATAACTGTTTAACAAAACCCCAGTGACAAGCTTTATCTGATCACGTGGTTTGCCTCGTCCTCGGTGCTAAAGCTGAGGTACCCCTTCCGTTTTTGTAAGTCGTTGCGAATGACTTCAATTTTTTGGAAAATACCGTCTTAACTGCCATGCAAAAGACCTAATACATCGCTACCTTAGGTAACCTTCGAAGTTGGTATGAATATGTGATCCTTTGTCTTTAACAAGCGTTCTCGACGCTTCGTAGCTAGTTTTGGCACCCTGCCTCACACTCGGCCACCGATTGGTTCTAGGTGTAGTGTCTGGGCGTTCGTCTCGTCCGTTTATCCTCCTCGCTACTTTACAAGTCGCAAACCTTACAAATTAGAACGAGTTCGTGACGACGTTGTTCTCGGACTAAGCGACATAATAGTGCCTTTTTTGAGGAACATTCTTCTTTCTGTTTTCATGTGTCAGCCCTGGGTTTTTGAGTTGGCTGGGTAGTTCCGAGTTACCCGTGAATACTCCGTCGTTCGCTGTTCGCTGCCGTTATCCGTTGTTCCGTTATCTACCGTGTCGTCATCCGTCGTTCTTTTTTTCGACTTGTTTACCATTGTTCTATTATCTGTTCTATCCATCCCAAACGTTAATAGACCATGGATCCAGCCAAACCAGACTTGACCCCCATTTTCGTTTTGTTTACTTAGAAGCAGAATTTTACAACAACGGAATTTTGTCTGATCAAACAAGATTCTGTCAGTTGTTAGCCAGGCTTCCGAGTGAAGTCACAATACAGCTTCGCGATGTTATAGCAAACCAGTCGGTACGGCACAGGTACCAGACCTTAATAAAGGCAATCATCGGTTGGGTCGAACTCTTTGAAAGGACTTCACCTCAACAAATTTTCCACGACCTAAAACAAGGCGATAAACTCCCGATGGCCATTTGGGCAGAGATACGACAACTGCTCGGTAGCCTGTACGTAAACGGATCCCTCCTCCAAGAACTCTGAATCAAAAGATTGCTAGGAACAACAAAGTCAATGGCCAACGTTGCTTGTTCACAAATTTTTGCCGAGACTGCGAAAACGGCCTATCAAGTTATGGAGTATTTTCAACTACCACTTGATTGCATGAGTATACCACGTCTTATCGCACACTTTACAATAGGCACGGGCCGTCCTGACAATCTGGTTGCTCTAAATTGTGGCTCAACAGGCCTCGAAGCTCTAAAAGCAGAGGTCGCAGCTCGAACGAACTTTCTTCAAGCCCAACTTCAAGTCAAGCATCTGGTATATCACTCAAGCCGGATGTATCGCAGTCACAAACTGACTGTTATTGGTACCGTGAACGTTTCGGTAGCCTGGCCAAGTGGTGAGCCGAAGACTGTATCTACGCATCGTCGAAGCGGTGCAAACGCCGCAGCCGAAGATTAGTGCTATCGGCGCTCACTCTCCTTGCCATCTTTTTTATGCGAGATGCAGAAACTAAAAGAACGTTCCTGGCCGGCGAGGTGGCGCAAGTCAGTGTTTTATCGTCTACAAGATCGAAACGCCGAACCCCTGCAGTCCATGGGTTCGTGGTGCAAACGGAACTCTCGTAACCACTAATTTGGGCCTCCGACGGAAAATCTGCTGGGTGTTTACAACTGCTGCCGTACCTTTGCTATAATCGGCTTCTCCGGCTTTTCGATCTTCTGGTCACTACGGAACCCCGTATGTTAACTGAGTCTTGCATCGTGCTAAGCATACCCAGCAAGCACGCAACGGTTTAGTGATCGATGCCGATGCAGTAAGTACTGCGAGCTCAAAAAGCAACAGTCCCTTACAAGTACCTAATCCCGCAAGATTTAACTGCTTGTCTAGTTAGAAGAACTAGCTTCAGCAAGCGAAATCTCGTACGAGCTTATCACCGGATCCCTGTAGTCAGAGGATATGTTTCTAAAACCACGATTCTCACCCCTTCTGGACTTTTCAACTTTCTTTGGATGCTACTTGGTTTGAGCAACGCAGCCCAAAGTTTTCAACGCCCCATTCATGAAGTGACGCGCGGTTTGAACTTCGTCTGCCCCCACCGGGATGACACTGTTGACTCTTAGTTTTTTACAAAAGGAACATCTTATGCATTATCGAACCCTACTGGAACGTTTGACCCAACATGGTGTCACAGTTAGCTTCATCAGATGCGTATTAAGTATGATCACGAAAGAATTTCTGGGTCACAAGATCTCAGAAAGTGGAATCGCTGCACTCACGGATAAGGTGAAAGCCATCCGTGAATACCCTGAGCCAAATTCCTTCAAGCAACTTCGTCGTTTTAGTGGTCTGGTCAACTACTACCGACGTTTCATACCTCACTGTGCGCATATAATGCAGCCAATGACCGATCTCCTCCGTGGAGGTGAACGCAAATTCCAGTTCACCGAGGCTGCGCGCACTGCGTTCGTTGAGCTCAAGGATGCGGTCGCCGACTTATCTCTACTTACCCGTCCTGCTCCAAACGAACCGCTGTCAATTGCAACCGACGCTTCTGACACAGGTGTTGGTGCTGTTACAGCGGTTCGCTGGTAAGTAGTTAACACCTTTAGCTTCTTTCCACAAATGTTGCAACTCGCCAAATCCCGCTACAGCGCGTTTGTTAGAGCGTTACTAGCGATCTACCAAGGAATCCCCCATTTCCGTCACTCGGTAAAAGGCAGGACCATTACGGTTTACACCGATCACAAACCGTTGATCTACTCTTTAAACGCTTCATCCGACAGGCATTCCCCAAGGGAAGTTAGGCACCTGGACTATATCTCTCAGTTTACGACTGATATACGACATGTCTCAGGTACCGAAAACTGCCGCGGACGCTCGTTTTACGTTCATAATCTCAGGACGACTGCCAATAGTGGCATCAACTTGGTATCCATGACTGCCACGCACATCACTGGTCCTGAGATCGTACACTTCCTTCAGAAGAACACTCCCAAAATCAAACCCGTACCTCTGACACCTTCGGAAAAAGTGACCCTACACCAGGCTTCTCAGGGCACGTCCCGCCTTATAGTGCCTACGCTTTTCCGTTGCGAGACGATCTACACACTGCACAACTTGAATTACACTGACATACGCGCTTCAGCTACACTTGCACTGAACGTTTTTTATGGTTTAAGTAAACCACAGTATTTATGGTTTGGGCCGTTCTTGTTCCCCAAGCCGACTTACTAAAGTCCGCCGTTATACAAGGAGATCCCTGGCGCTTTTCCTTTGCCAAACGCGCGTTTCCGTCACATACACGTCGATCTTGTGGGCCCATTACCGTTCTTAAAGGGATCAAATTGCCCGTTTCTGTCTGCTGACCGCTATACGAGAACAATTTTTGTTCAACTATTGAGGATTTTTCACATTCGAGGTGAGAGATCAAACTTTCTCGTATACTGGCTCAATTAGTGCCGCATCAAATTCAGTCTTACCAGNTCACAGTTAGCTTCATCAGATGCGTATTAAGTAAGACCACGAAAGAATTTCTGGGTCACAAGATCTCAGAAAGTGGAATCGCTGCACTCACGGATAAGGTGAAAGCCATCCGTGAATACCCTGAGCCAAATTCCTTCAAGCAACTTCGTCGTTTTAGTGGTCTGGTCAACTACTACCGACGTTTCATACCTCACTGTGCGCATATAATGCAGCCAATGACCGATCTCCTCCGTGGAGGTGAACGCAAATTCCAGTTCACCGAGGCTGCGCGCACTGCGTTCGTTGAGCTCAAGGATGCGGTCGCCGACTTATCTCTACTTACCCGTCCTGCTCCAAACGAACCGCTGTCAATTGCAACCGACGCTTCTGACACAGGTGTTGGTGCTGTTACAGCGGTTCGCTGGTAAGTAGTTAACACCTTTAGCTTCTTTCCACAAATGTTGCAACTCGCCAAATCCCGCTACAGCGCGTTTGTTAGAGCGTTACTAGCGATCTACCAAGGAATCCCCCATTTCCGTCACTCGGTAAAAGGCAGGACCATTACGGTTTACACCGATCACAAACCGTTGATCTACTCTTTAAACGCTTCATCCGACAGGCATTCCCCAAGGGAAGTTAGGCACCTGGACTATATCTCTCAGTTTACGACTGATATACGACATGTCTCAGGTACCGAAAACTGCCGCGGACGCTCGTTTTACGTTCATAATCTCAGGACGACTGCCAATAGTGGCATCAACTTGGTATCCATGACTGCCACGCACATCACTGGTCCTGAGATCGTACACTTCCTTCAGAAGAACACTCCCAAAATCAAACCCGTACCTCTGACACCTTCGGAAAAAGTGACCCTACACCAGGCTTCTCAGGGCACGTCCCGCCTTATAGTGCCTACGCTTTTCCGTTGCGAGACGATCTACACACTGCACAACTTGAATTACACTGACATACGCGCTTCAGCTACACTTGCACTGAACGTTTTTTATGGTTTAAGTAAACCACAGTATTTATGGTTTGGGCCGTTCTTGTTCCCCAAGCCGACTTACTAAAGTCCGCCGTTATACAAGGAGATCCCTGGCGCTTTTCCTTTGCCAAACGCGCGTTTCCGTCACATACACGTCGATCTTGTGGGCCCATTACCGTTCTTAAAGGGATCAAATTGCCCGTTTCTGTCTGCTGACCGCTATACGAGAACAATTTTTGTTCAACTATTGAGGATTTTTCACATTCGAGGTGAGAGATCAAACTTTCTCGTATACTGGCTCAATTAGTGCCGCATCAAATTCAGTCTTACCAGCAGCTTCCCCTCAACGTATTGGAAGATGGATTATCTTTTCCGCCTTTTGGAACTAAGAAAGGCATTCATAGGATCGCCAGATTACGCGCAGCTATGGGCGAACTTGGATCAGCAACGAACGATTCAATAATCCGTGCAAATCAGTAGTCAGACTAAATATCGTTTTCTGGGCTAAACGTTGTAGCAAACACAGGCGACGTCCTGTGTTGTTCGGCGGTTGGGATCTCGGTTTTCCACTCAGGCGGCCCGGGCCCAACTCCCGTCAAGGCGGGCGCTTTGCCTCAATAGTCTGCTGGTCAGTGTCGTCAGTACGTAATACTCAGAAACGCCTGTTGTAGTCTGAAGATTTGTTCAGCTGGTGAATCCCTTTTATAAAAGACGAGAGGTAAACTGACTGGGTCCGGGAGATTTGACCTCTCACTCCCAAACCCGCATACTGCTGGCGGTGATTACTGCAGCTATGCTCCGAACTGACCTTCCATCTTGCCGCTAGAGGGAGAGTTGGTTCTACTTCATATAACAAAAATTAGAAAACAATTAAATGAGGGTAACGTCAGGTTCAGGTAAAACGGTACAAGCGATGTTGCTGATTGGTACGTAAAGAGCCACATATTACACTCTATCCCGCAAAATAATGTTCACGTTCATTTCAGCGTCACGTGTCGTAAAGGCATCTTCATTTGTGTGTTAAGATGCATATACGGCAGTATAAAGCCATGCCCACGAACAGATATGTGTGCATAAGTATGTGTTCATATGTGATGATTTCAGTACTACAGAAGTGGAGTGACTGACTTAGCTTACCGTGGAGCTACTTCCTTGCTCTGTGGTTCGTACCCTCATAGTTCCCTAACCTTATCTCAACGCAATTTAGAAATCGTAACGAGAAGACGGTGGGTATGCAAGCAAAATGTAATTAATTGTTTGTTGGCCGTACAAACAAGCAGACGTCACTCTTTACAAGTACAGGCACTAGGAGGTTCACCTTAGGAAACCCTTAGCACAACTGCATGCCAATCGCCAGAAGAGACTAATGTCAACGGAAACCCAAGTCAACCTTCAGAATAACGACAATCGTCAGGTTGTTTCGGCAGCGTCCCCAACGGTAATGGAGTAATCACTGTTGTTCTGGGGAGTCTAGCTTACGGTACTGGTGACGACGGGGATTCACTGTACAGTCATAAGTGAAGCTGCCTTATCCACGCCACCACACTGACTTTGATGTTAGTGGTTTGCAGTAAATATGCACTTCACAAGGTAACGTAAACAGTACGATGGCACTATTGAGACAACTCTCGCGTTCCAGCGAGTTCAGAATTTTGGAGACGTCGAAGGTGAATCTGATGTATGCTCAAGTCCAGAGCTCGTTTCAACCAGGCAGTAATACCACGTCAAACTAACGATGCACGGGGTGAGTTGTGATCTTCGGCTCCGGGACGGATGTTAAAACTCAACAGCTCGCCTAAAATAAAACGCGGCAAAATGGCCAAAATCGTCAAAGATGTAGAGTAGGATATGGTTATCAGTGGCGCCTTCAACCAGTGGACTTGAACATGGACTCAGAAACACTGATACCAGCAATGAGCACACTCAAAATAGAGGGCGGTAAATCATAGAGCAGACAGGAATTGGACGTAATGATTCATGCTCAGGCGGTTTTTCTGCTGGTGTTTGCTGCAGATCAGTTTATGGTACAAAATTCCAAACCACAAAAACAGCTGCAACAGTTCGAAGTTCAATATCAGCTAGGCTGCTAACAATGCTTCATGAACGTCACACACAAAGATAAAATGGGTTGGCGGCCTCTGGTTGCACAGATTCCGGCATACCACAGAAAATGTTTGTTTTGAATCAAGAATAGGAGTCGAAAAGCCTCTTGCAAATCAGCACATTATTGGTCACCGGATGATGTTTAGAGATCGATGGTGACAGCTCCGTCCGGGTGTTGGTTATCAAGTCGCCCTGTTGAGTGCTATTTTTAAATTACAACCAACAACTAAAAACGAAAATTATGAACAGGGTGGTTGGCGCGTCTGCGCTAAACGTATCTGTCATCCAAATAAAGTATGCGATACACCCGTTCATCCAGACTGTTTAGCACAAATCCCCAAGGTGATCAGAGGTCACTGCCACGATGATATACAACTCCAGTTCATTCTACTTTGAACAATGAGGTTAGAAAAACGCGGTTTTTTGATAGCATAATTGGACTAGTCTCAGAAGTTTGAAGCTGCATCAAGAAGTTATTCACCTCATTCTTGAGTTCTTCAAAATTAGGTGAGCTGATAGAATTGGCCATACTCTTCAAAATGCGGACAAAATTCTTGACGGTACCATTGGATTGAGAATGCCTCGATGCAGTGAACAGACGTCGGCCTCCCACTGTTTGCTACCAGTCTTCAAACTTCTGCGTCGTGTGATTTATAGCGGCCGAAACACAGTACTCCTTCCGGACTGAAGGTTTTTACACTGACGTCAGATTAGGACCTGTAGTTTCTGGCGACGTAAAACAAACTTCTGACTAGCGCGAACATGAATGGGGAACACTCCAGTCATAGTGTTCACTCACGATTGGACCACAATAGTTATCGTGCGTTCATTGCCAGGCCGCGCAAGACATTGTTCAGAGTGTCTGTCTTGATGGTCGCGATTGCACTTCGTGTAAAAGGGGGCATAACCTTTTGAAATATCACACAGATCAGCATTCAGTTCCGGCCACCAACAAGTCAGACGAGCAAACGATTTCTCTGTTTTCATTCCCATATGATCGGAGTATAAATGATCTAATGCAGCAGATCATAATGCGCCAGTGGTAGCCATCATATCACCAAGGCACAATAATCCATTTGTAGTATACGCAAGGGTTCATCTCGACGTTACAGGGCAGTTCCTCTCGTATTGGAAGATGGATTATCTTTTCCGCCTTTTGGAACTAAGAAAGGCATTCATAGGATCGCCAGATTACGCGCAGCTATGGGCGAACTTGGATCAGCAACGAACGATTCAATAATCCGTGCAAATCAGTAGTCAGACTAAATATCGTTTTCTGGGCTAAACGTTGTAGCAAACACAGGCGACGTCCTGTGTTGTTCGGCGGTTGGGATCTCGGTTTTCCACTCAGGCGGCCCGGGCCCAACTCCCGTCAAGGCGGGCGCTTTGCCTCAATAGTCTGCTGGTCAGTGTCGTCAGTACGTAATACTCAGAAACGCCTGTTGTAGTCTGAAGATTTGTTCAGCTGGTTTATTGTCAGCCAATTTTGTTCTCATTGCAGGAGCTCATCCCTTATGGTGAGAAACACTTTCGTCAGTTCCTCCATGAAAACTGAATGGTTATTGAGAATTTAAACTCCACTGCAGCCAAACTTGTCTTTGTTTGTCCACTTAGGTTGTCGGGCGAACTCGTCCCATCCGCAACTTCAGCACCTTACGACAACGGTAGTCGTACTGCTCGTTTGACGCATTATGTGCGAAAGCTACATCCTGTAGAGTTCGGTTGGCAAGCACGAACTGTGTACGTGCATACCAACATGTTCTGCTTTACTGATGTCTTTGCACGCACAAATAGCCTGCGTCAATCGCCACGATCTCCATAAGCCGGCCCCTATCGTGTCCTCGCACGAAAGCCTTCGTCTCTGGTCGTAATGGCAAACGCCAAGTACCTTCTGTAGGCAGGTTGAAACTTATATATATGGAAAAACCATCGGGTACAGGTCCCCTGTCGACAAGTGACGCTCCTCATCTCAAACCTCCGGTATCAACAAAAGCGTTCTCTCCCCAGGAGTCCTTGCGGTTGTCGACAATCTCGCAACTCCACCTACTGCTCCCTTAACCCCTGGAAATAATCGTCCCGGTAGGGAGCTTCGTAGGACCATACGTTTTGCGTAGTATGTTGATATCTACTTTTTGAGCTGACGTCGTCACTACTATATATGCGTCCATGCGCATTCATCGTTTTGTATAACAACTAACACTTATTTTTCAGAGTTATTGTAAGTACGGACCTAGCGACATTTAAAACAGTCCAGCATTGTCTGTCTACTCACTCAACTCTCACTTGTTGAGTATTTCGACATGGAAAAAAACAAAAGAAAAACATTTCTCAATGTCACTTACGTCTTTTGCAGTGGTTTGATGCACTACTAGATCCGCAACTTAGGCGACGTTGCTGAGAGCCAAGTTTTGGCATGCTGACTCCTTGCTTTATGTGGTTACCAAATCTGGACAGGACCACAAGAAGAAAAGTAAGCGCAGCAGCGCTCAACATTCGCCTTGTTTACGGAGTGTTCGGCTGTTATATCGTTATTGATCCGACGGGTAACTTGGCGGTTATTCCCTTCCGCCGGTCGTTTGGGTATTCCACGGCGGTCTTCCTCATCTCCGGAAGATCCGCACATGGTGAGTGAGGAGACAACTTCCATCCACCTATCGTACAAAGTTGGATAAAACCGGTCCACTTTTTTCTCAAGAGTTTCTATGGGTCAGGCAGCCCATTGTGATAAACAAGGAATGTATCGAAGTCCAACTAATTTAAGTCAAAAAACTATATCGGTGCGGTGAATATTTTCGACCGACTGCTACCGAACTTTGACATTCTCGGCCTCCAATTTTTGATCTCATTATTCTTCAAGTAGTCTAATCGGGACCCTGCAATTTTCTAAGCGCCATAATTGAACGTTTTTCTTTTATAATTTTTCCAGAGTAACTCAGCGTTTCTATCGTTTCTCGATGCGCGAACAGTCGTTTCGCTTCGACCGAACCAATGACCATTTGTTCGAGTGAGCTCAATTCCGTTTAATCGTCCCACATTACTGAGCGGTGCGTAGTTGTCGACTTTGCTATACGAGAACAATTTTCGTTCAACTATTGAGGATTTTTCACATTCGAGGTGAGAGATCAAACTTTCTCGTATACTGGCTCAATTAGTGCCGCA
>LOND01004684.1:16858-37038 GCA_014220965.1 Paragonimus kellicotti
GGACAGCTGGAGTGGAGTGGAAAGGATTTAAAAGAACATTAACATAGAAAGTCATATATACAGACATCTGAGTGTGTATTAATCCGAATGCATATACGAAACATGATAAGATCATACTAGTTACAGTGATGTGGGGAGGGAGGAGAAGTAGAAAATACAACGGTGTGCTGGAGGTTGGAAAATAGCGTGTCGATGTGCTGATCAGTTCAGGCGGCTTTTGGCGAGATCACATTGGATTGGTCTTGGATTTTCTGGAGTTGGGGGGAAAGCCACATGACACCAGATTGCATAAGTATGTACAATTCGATGAGCAGACAGTTCACGAATATTGGGAGAAAGTTATGTAGAAGGAACGTAATAGGTACCAGGAATAGACTTGAGGTCTTTTTCGGGTTTTTTGAAGTTTTTTAAAATTGGATAAATGTTGTTGAAAGCCTCGTAGATTTCTTCTCGTACCTTAGCACCTGAGATCACAAAATAGGAAGAGAAGCAACGAGACAGATGAGCAACAGATAAACTGGAGTGAATCAACGAATTCGATAAGGCGACGAAATAATTAAAAGGAGCTCTAAACATGTTAAACAGGGAGCGTAAACCTATACAATAAGATAAACCGCGGCAGAAATAAAATCGAACACAATTGTGATCGTCGGAAAAGTGTTTGCTAGTCCAATTTAACCATCTACTCAGAATTTACGCAAGCAAATTAAGACTGTAAAAAGTATTCATGCTTATGGAATTGATGTATTTAACACAACTCCAGTGAACTATTAACAAGCGCAATCGTTTCTAGAAAAGATGCTATAACAGCTAAATGTCTAAATCGATCATCATCATCATAGACAGCAATACATCAGTGGTTCACACTGATGCTTAACTGCCACACAACCACGAAGAAGAAAAAACTATATAGGAAGAAAGAAGAAAAAGAGGAGGAGGGAAGGGAACCTACTACTAAAAATAGCTACGTCTATATTCAAACATACAACATCAAGGCGCCTACACCTTGCAAACAAACAACCGAGCTGTAAGTGAAAGCGTCATCAGCAACAGCTTCCTTACGGCTTTCACTGCCCCGCATCATTAAGTGCACTCACTTCACAGACAACTCGGCCAAACAACGACAGCATTCACGCCACTGAGCTCGATTAGCCGCCATCTCACCTAACGTCTCAAGCCACCGACTCTGTGAGTCGCGAGGGCCCCAGCCCGGGAGACGAACCCGACCTACAGTGACCAACCCCTTCGTGAAACGATTTCATTTGTCTACGCCAGGTCATCATTGAACCTGATACTGTTATGGGCTGGGTTAGAGGCTGTCGTAACATGTTGGAATCCTCGAGAACGACACTGAAATACCATTTGCGTAGTGTTTACAAAATTAAAACTGTTCAATGACAACACTCAGCTGGTTGGTATCTCAAAATAAGACCGGCTAATCATGAACCCAATGGTAAGCCCATTATCATTCTATCTCTCTGTCGGTAGATTGCATTGTTGAACAGAAACTGAACGTCACTAAAGCCAGATATCAGCAGTTCTCTCAGTTCATCCTTTTGGGATGCCCACGTGTTTGTTGTTACGTCCGACATAATCGCATTGGTAGTCAATTGTCTCCTATAGAGGCAGGTTCTTAAATAACGGAACGACATCGAGTGTAAACATTCTTTGGTTATTTAGGTTGGATTGTGTCCGTGATCTGAAACATGTCCTCGATACTATGGTTCGTCCGTTCCAGTCTGGTGAGTTCGAGTAAGCCGGCGACCCATTTGATCAGAGCATGGTAGAGCGAGTTAAACATATCCAAAATGGGTTTCAGGGGCAAACATTCTTTGTACACTTTGAGTAGACCGTACGGCCTGCGGGTTATTGTTCCGGTGTGAGGAGCGTGCACAAAAATAGTTGTTTCCATAATCCCCTTCTGGTTAGTTCGGCACAGGGTTTTAGACAGTGTTTCTTTAACGAATATTTTCAAACGAGTTGCACATGGAGTGTTCCATAAACAAGCCGTTCCGAATTGTTTTTCTTCTCCATCTTAACATACCGACTTAGATGGATTCAAATACAGTATGTGTTTTGGAATACTGTGCCGCGAGTATCTACTACTCGACTGACTCTCCAGCTTAGAATGGATGACATGAAATCCAAATGAGAGGGTCAAATTGTGTAGTCCATAAAGCGCCTGATTAGCATCCCTTCTGAACTAACGGTCAAACTGCAGATCCTTGCTAGCCGCAGTACGAATGATCACGATCTTCTGGGCAATGTATTTCGAATCAATAATATGGAGAACTGAATTATGTTCACCCAGAAACGCTGAAACTCGTCTGACTTCTGTTACTTTGTCAACGTGACTCCCGTGAAGTACAGCTCATTTTAACTTCTCCATGGTCTGCGCTGATTTAGACAGTAACCTACCGTCACCGTGCTCTATGAGCTGAAATGCAGCTTAGAAATATCAAGCTCCAATACCAGTTAATTATCTTGCAAGTACGAGTTCACAACCTCTGGGCAAATGACAAAACAAAACGGGCACGCACAACAGCATGGTCCGAGTCCAGGTGGTTGCTCCAAAAGGCACGACAGTCCTTAACAGAGTGGCGCCACCTGTAACTGACTGCTATATGATCCAACTGTGTCCACGGCTGAGAAGCACACAGGTCTCCATGTAACACAGTGCTTCTTCCTGTGTTGGAATGCGATGCACGATACATAGAGACCGTGAGATGCGGGGCAGTCTTTCATCATTATCAGTGCGCTGCACTCGGACATCAAACATACCATCCATAAGCTTCTCACCTGCAGAAGGACCACCAAGTTTGGTAATGTCTGAGGGTTCGGCCTGCTTCAACTGGTCGAGGATAAGGTCACTCAACGTGTTGTTGCTGGAATTGGACATACCGTCCGCTTGAGCTATCCTCAATATAGTGACTACACAGGGGTTTTCCGATGTGCGTTAACAGACTTTGACTGCTGTACTGAGTGTGAAAGCGCACGGGCGACAAGTCAGTGGGATCCAAGCGAGGAAGTGTTGATCTGTTTTGCAACGTAATGTGATTCTTAACCCAGTTAGGTCAACAGATTAAGCTTCGGCATCACCGGAGATCTTGGAGGAGAAGCACTTGGATGGACAGTTAACTAGAGGTGAACCCAAGTGAATAAGCTAGAATCATACACTTTCATGCTTTAGACACAGCACACATCAAGCTCCGTGTTCGGAGAGTGTTCTTCAAAGTGCCTTAAGGTCCAGTGTGCGGATATTGAAGCGTTAACATTCATCAGCTATCTTGGACTTAGGGGAAAATTACCACACAAAAGTAGGGGGAAAGCATAAAAAGGAGACAAAATGAAAAGAGAAAGTTGGTAACGGTTGAATAAAATCTCTGTTAGAAGAATGATAACTTTTTGGACTTCCCTGCTACTCGTGCCTTGGAAGAGGCTGACCTGCGGAGCCCAACATCGGGCGTCTCACCTGGGAGACAATAATAGATAAGGTTTTCTTGAAGGAACCCACCAGCAGTCTGCAGCTAGAAAGTCCGACTCACGTGGCAGTGAGGAGCCAACCGAGCACAGGGCGAAACATATGGATTTAAAGTTACATCAGACTTGTGAAGTACACAGAAAGTATTTCGACCGTGTTGGAAGAATATGTCAGTGGTCACTCTCAGAGTACTCTTTGCATGAAGGAGAATCTTCTAAGTCACTTCTTCCTTATTCGGAAGACAGCAGTCCAACACCTATAAGAATGGTTCTAAGGTATGCTCATACCATCGTGTCTTATCGACTAAGCGTTCCTTCGCAGTCAGTGGTGCGACACACAGCCCCATGAATGTGACTGTCTTTTTAGGCCGGCTGTCCCCTTTTGGCCTACCTGGCCCACCCGTTAAGACCGAAGCCTTAGCCAACATAATCCCCCGGACCGATACAGTGCGCAGGCCTGACTACCATGTCAAGCTAGCGTAATATGTCCCAAAACGCTCAAGTGCGCAATGTTCACCAGCTTATCGAAATTAAACATCAACTGTCAGTCCAAAAACAAACAATGGAACACGTGCAGTCTAGTTAAACAGTCCTCAGATGTGCTATCAGTGGGGCGGTGCGATCCATTGTAATTCATGTACATGCCCGTGTTGACTGACCAAGAACAGCCAATGGGCCTGGTAAGGTCACTTGATAATTACTATGTTTATCTGAACTAAGCGGGACCTCATGAACAATATAACCGTCTGCGAGTGTGTTTACTTGTGCGCCTCCTCTGGAAAATCCCTTACTTTAATCGGCAGATCGTTTACGGGACTTGGTGTCATCTTGTAGCAGACGTTCATATGTGCGTAGTGAGTTTCAGAAAATCAATCTGTCATTTCCATCTGTGGTCTGTGCAGCACTCCAAAGCCTGTCAGCATCAAACCGATAAATGTCACAGGGAGGTGGACAGCTTGTGTAGAATAAAAACTAAGAATTTAGCTTAACTAAGAATGTTTTCACAAACAGAACAAACACACCGGAATGTAACTTACCAGTTAGTACAATTTTACCGGAAACAAAGATCAACAGCACAATTTTCGGTTTCGTCATACGGTAGATGAGGCCGGGGAATAATTCCGGTTCGTAACTAGAAATAATACGAACAGTGAAAACAAGCTTTAAGCTGAGATGAAGGCAAGTTTTAAAATCAATGAAGCGATTTTAACGCGGAAAGACATGTATATATGCCCATTCGCTCTAAGTGCTCTTCTCAATTTCACAGGATATGGCTATCCAACGGATCATCATGGCTCAACGTTGAATTTAAAATATCATCAAACAGAGAACACCAATGTGCTACAACACGCGAATGCATCTTAACCAATATCAGTATATCCACAAACTGAATCACGTGGTGTCAATTGATGAGAGTTAGTTTGAGCGTGGAGGAGTGGCCGCAAGGGGTCAGGTCAACCTTACAAGCACAGATCAAATCCCGCAACGTTTCAAACATGAGGATTTGTTCAAAAATAAACAAAATCCAAAATTCACAGCTCCTCTCTCTATCACCAGTGACGTCTCACGCACCTGGGATAGAATCCGTGCCAACGAACGACATAGTGAAGTTTGTGAACATACGATAGGTGACCGTTATACTTAAACATAATACTTTAAGATTCAGCCGCACGGTGTTCTAACTCCGTGGGCAACCACATTCCATGAGATATGCTTAGTTGGCAAATGTGTTAATTCAGACCCTCTCACCAAACGTGTTTTCCAAATATAATCGAACCATGACCTTCTTCGCAGGTACACATAGAGAGTACGTTCTTTCACATGTTGAACGGTTTTTATGATATGTTACCACTCATTTTGTGAAGAATGGTTACATACCAGGCACGATTTATGGCACCGTCGAACACGTAGCATTCGAGATAGAATAGAGAACACTGTCTCGGGGGTACAATCAACAGTTTAAAAAAATAACTAGGAAAAGCTATACATTTAAGCACTTGATCAAAGAAAATGCATAAAGGCTTTTCTCAACAAACAACGGTGTTCTGAACATTACTCCGACAATCAATCTTCACTCAATGAACAGTAGTTTTTAACATGATTGACAACTGTCTACTATCACTAGCTTACTTGCAAAGATAGATGAGCATAGCGGCCGAAAAGCATTGACATCTACAGCCATGACTATCGACAAACTTTATTTATACGGTTCATTCCAAGGTAACCGCAATTCTCCCAATTGCTACTGTTCCACATCGTTTACTAACGTCCAAAAGCCTTCTACACAACTCGATGCAGACAGACGTGACCGGCTTAGACTCCAACAAGCTCATATGACACAAAATAACAACACGAAAGGTCGTGAAACACATTACAGTTCAGTCTAAACTCACGTAGCGAACTGGCCTTGGGCTAATACGAGACCTTCCAATCGGATATGAAATCGCACATCGCAAGGAGCCCACCATATTCTGGATTTTGAACTCTTTGAAATGGGCCTTTTTCAGAAAAAAATCAGCAAAGTTAGTGAGCAAAGTGGAGAGGCCGAACCAGTGAAATCAAAGGAAAAACGAATGTCACAGACTGTTTTCCCACATCAGATGCCAGAGCGGGGCAAACGAGACAATTGTGAATTTTAAATAAGCTACTCAAAACAATACAGTAGTTGTACTTTATGAACAAATAAAAGGCGGAAATTCATTCAGAAGTCTCGACGTAACATTGTGTGATGAACATAGCAGGGAATAAAAAAAACGGCAAAACGGTCATGTTTATGGTTGGCATGCTTTATCAGATCTTTTCTACGAAAATAAAAAGCACAAGCAGGTTGACCTAGAAAGAAAAAAGGAGATACATGATGCAGAAGTTACAAAATTGAAAAACGAGCAGGTAGGTGAAACTAGCAGCACTCTGAGACAGAAATAAAACGGCTTCACGATACAAACAAAAAGTTTCGGCCAGAAAAAAGCCCGAACCTCATGAAAGGAACATTACTTAAAGGTCACAAGTCATGGTTGCCGTGGATGGAGAACGTATATCGGATGCATCCGGTGGCATCGCCTAATAATCAACATCTAAGCCAGGAAGCTGATATTTGGTGGCAGAGGTTAAGTGTTTGCCCAGTCTTTTAGGATTATTGGACGTAGGTGGCTGGGTCGTCTATTGAGGAAACCACCTAGCCTTCCCGCGTGTAGGGCATTATGTGCCCATATCCCAGCCGACTAATTAAGGGTGTGATGCGGAGAAATGACTTGGAATAGGAAAATGAGGACTGACACGCCACAGTGTTTTGTCCATTGTAAAGCAACACGGGGCAGTAGTTATCTTTAGTTCGTCGGTTTTGTTTCGGTGGTGTATGTAGCTTGATGGAAATTAACATTCATGAAGCAAGGCGTACTTCTGACAGAATGCAAGCAAAACAGGAGATTCCAAGAGAAACCTTAACAGCAAACGGCCCACAACCAGGAGAACAAGTCAGTTCGGACTGCTAAAAAGGATATATTTCTACTTTTGAAATTCAAAATGGACTGTCTGGTGAACGAACTCAGGCACAACGCAAAGCCTGTTCTATCTCTGACGTGTGCTGCCGCGCAGTTGCGCCTGGTTCAAACCACCAACAGCCTGGTTCTGCATACTAGCAAAAGCAATTCATCAACTGTTGCCTCACATTTCGTGCCAGTTGACTTGCAACTGCATAGACAGACCAGATCGGTAACTATCTCATCAAACAGTAGAGCACGTCTTGAAATAGTCCAGATAACGTTTGATGTAACAATCTTAAATTGATTAACTTGCTGCTCGAAATCGTGCACCATCGATTGCTAAACATCTTATGACAACAGGTTATCAATCTGACCCACTGACTCATTCAATATGTTGCGGTGCAATCGGAATATGAGGTCACCAGGCTTTGGCGAAGCTATGCTCATCTGAGCTTATTAGCCGGATTTAGATGCACAAATGTTGCTGAGACAACCAACCGGATTGTCATGGGTTTTGGTATTAGAAATCAAAATGGTCCATTTTAGTAAAAGTCAAAATATTCTTATCACCATAAGTATAATCAAAGGCATCAACATACCAGTGGTTCACGCTGATGCTAAACTGCCACAGAACTGTGAAGAGGAAAGCAACATACCATGTGTATAACACAGTTTGGGCGATGTTATCTGGGACTCACTGTTCAGTTGTTCCAAAGAAGTCAGTTGGCGTTGGACCCAATGGAGTATCCATAGTGAACCCACTTATCGAGTTGTATATGGATTCTCCAAAATTAAGTCTAACGTCTTCTGCACATCGTAAAATGACACATCTGAGGTATTTAATTAGAGGCCTGTCACAATTCTGGCGACAGAAAAAACCAAAAACATTTACCAGTCTCACTGATTGTGAACTGTGGGACAACGTCAATTTAACAAGACTTCTAGACGCGTCGACAGTTGCTCCGGTGTCTTTGTTAATTCGAAGGAGTCGTTTGAATCAGTAGAGTGCAGAACACATGTAACACCTGTAAACGTTAAGTTCCAGCGACAAAAAATCGCATGTCCAATAGGAAGGTCTAACGATAAGGAAACTATCTTTACAATTGAACAAAGCGGAATACATAGCAAGGAATGCAAGCAAGAATCGGAAAGAACGTCACACCCAGTAGAACGTACTTGAAAACCGAGTTTCTGTATGATTCGCGCGTACTTGCGAGCAGCTAGCCTGGCCTGATCTTCACTTTTAGCTCCAGTGCATACCATTTTGCCGGAGGAGAAAATCAATGCAGTCGTACGCGGTTCTCGGATGCGCATTATCACAGCCGCAAATCGCTTCGGATTGTATTCTGCGTTTCGTGCACTCAGTGCGATCTGTTTGAGATTTAGCTTACAACCTAAATAGACTGTGCAAACGATGTTTCTGAAAATTCGAAATAAAAAGATAAACGATAAAAAGTGCATCTCATGATTACAGTGTAAAAAAAAATAGGCGATCATAATTCGGTCAGCTGTATTCTAAGTTGTAGGCTAAAAACATATAGAACGTACAGGCTAGCAAACGACAACCCGAATCACGTTTATTTATTATTATTATTATTATTATTATTATTATTATTATTATTATTATTATTATTATATGATAACTGATTAACGGAAGTCACAACCGAATTACTAAACTCACTGTAGTTGAGGTTTTGGGATTCCACCGTCTCGTTCGTGCAGGGGAGTGGTCAAGGTATTTGGAGTATAAGGCGTGCGCCCTGGAACACTGCCAGGATTATGGGGATCTGATAGGCTGGGATGTAGGATGCTATTACCGGGTTGTGGTGTGCTCAGGAGTAGGTCGGAATGTCCTCCTCTTTGTGTCTGTAGGTTGCCCAGCAAGCTACCAATACTTGTAACGCTGTGCTGTTGTGACAATGGGCTGAAAGGTACAACAAAGGAATAAAACTTGCAAGAAGTACTCTATTCAGGAACAACAGTAATTGTAACAAGTAATTGTAGCAAGACATTTAGTGGAAAAGTAAGCCATACAGCAAAATATCAGATTAGTCAAATCTATAATAGGTCCATGAGCTTAAAGTTGGAAGTTGATAATATCGTGAATAACCTCGAAAGCAAAAAGGATCTCACAGACAATAGGTAAGTCAGTCGGACAATGTTATTCGAACAAATGGGAGTAAAGGTTAAGATTGCGGATTAGATGCCTTTTGCTTATGTTAGAGGGGCCAGGCCGCGGTGGGTCGTCTACAACATCTCTTCGCATAGTGGTGAGCAAAAAACCGAGCAAGGGCATCAATCAAGTACAGCCATCTAAATGTTCGTATCAATTCCAATTCGCTCAGGTGATTCGAGTTATGCAAAAAGGCCGAAACGTGCGCTGCAAACAACGTAGTCTTGTGGCAACTTGAGTGCTCACAGCGTGAAGTAATTCCACTGAGCCAGACTGTCTGCATTTTTACCTAAAAAGAGGTGAGAGGCTTGTTAACACAGTAGTCAGATCCTAATCTGAGTGAACAGAAAATAAAAAAGTTAAATATGAAGTGGATGATGTTGTCAAGCCGCTCGAGCCCAGAGAAGAGCAATAAACGGGAATGTCTCTCGAAAACAAAAACGACTCATTTCTTTGGCCTCGATAATGTCCATCACTGGCTAAACTTTCTCGATGTACTCCTTCGCCAATGCCTCTGACAAAGGTTTTCGTGACATCCTTACTCAACTTCAACGGGGTGAAAAAGCAACCGCAAATGTATCAAGAGAAATACTAATGGCCTATTCTGCTACTTTGACGTCGTGGTCAGGCTGGTGCACTGCATCATTCCAGAAGACTGTGCTGACTAGGACTTCGGTCCCATCAGCTGCAACCTCGTCACACAGACCAAAAGAAGGGCAGTCAGACGAAAAACAGATGCACTCGTACGGTTGTGTGTCACGTTAGTGGCCACATAGGAGTGCTTGGACAGTAAGGCATGGTAACATGAACATGCACAGCAGAACTATTTTCAAAGTTGCAACAGCTGTCTTTTGAATCAGAACGTGGAAGGGGGATGGTAGGAAAACATTCCACCAAACGAACAACACTTCGGTCGCAAAACGGTTTACCATGACCGCCGCCACAGTATCCAATACGCCGATCGAAAAATACCGGCTATCATTCAGAGGTCTGAGATAGTCTCGAATACATCCGCCGCGCGCATCAATGGTCGGAGTGACGCATTAATGTCTCAATCCCTACCCCCTAGTGCTGAGCAATCCCTCACTACCAATTGAGTCAAACGCTTCGCCACTTGATCCGTGTAGGGTAGCCCAAGTAAGCCACACCGCCTGGTGTCTCGCACAGCAGACTGTTGACTCAGAGACTCGGAGTGAGGTTCTCCAAGTCACCCCATTTCCACAGTCTAAATGACGTTCCAGGAATTGTCGTTCGTTCGATGGCGACATTATCCAACAATTACAACTTTCTCTCCATACTTAACCAAACGACCAATCCATTTTGCCTGTCCTGTGCCCTCGGGTAATAACTGTTTCATAAAGCCAAGAAAACTAGTAAATATCGGTGCTTTCGATGTCCGATAAGTTGGTTAGCAAGCTGCTGTGATAATTATTCTCTCAAGTCTGGAGCTTGATGTATGTTGTGTATCGGAGACTCAAGTCCACGAAACTAACGGCGTCATTCAGTGAGCTAACTCCCACATAACTGCCGATTCAAGCGCTTCTCTTCAGGGTTTCTGGTGACGCCGAAGCTGAATCTCGTGGTCAAGCTGGAGTGGGAATCGCACTGAGTTCCAGAGCAGAGCAATGTTTGCTCGATTGGATCCCAGTGAACAGTCACTCACGTACTATCAGATTTAATCTCTCGGTTAAATTTGTCAACGCAAATCAGAAAATCGTTGTATTTTCATCACATCGCTGCGCGTTCAAAAGGATGTTTGTTTGGATGGTAAAAAAGATGTGTTCGACGACATATCACATCACATCATAGCAACTATAAGCTTGACCAAAAGGTACTGTGGCTCAGGTCGCCGCTCACCTCAACAGTGACGTGGACTATTCTAGAAGAAAGCGCTAGTAAGAACGTTTAAAACTAATCAAATAAGTCTAGAATGAAGAACTAGAAATGGTATGGATGCAGGTACGCCATTGACTGCGACACGCCGCCATCTCGGATAGCGTCTCTAACCAGCGGTTTGAGTGATCACGAGGACCCCCAGGCAGGCGACACCTACCCACTTTACTCAGTGGAGCAGTCAGGGTTTTCATATTTCGTGACCACGTTGTCGCTTGACCACCATGTGGTTTCACCCAACTGTTGGTGGTCTCAGTATATAATGCCCGGTACGGTAAACGATCAGCTGGCATACGGAGTACGTGACCTAACCATCGCAGGCTGTGCAACGTGAGTAGTTGACCGATCGATCGCGCATCCCGAGCGTTCCGGAATACGCGCCGGCGAACTGCCACATTGCTCACGCGATCAGTCCACTTAATGTGGGCTATTTGGCGGAGACAACGATGGTCAAATACAGCAAGCTTGTTGATATCTTCCTTGCGAACAGGCCACGTCTCCGAACCATAGAGCAAAACAGAACGCACACAAGCATTATATACTCTTCCTTTCAGCGACAATCGAACGTCTTTCCGACGCCACAGATGACGCAGGTTGGCAAAGGCAACTCGTGCCTTTGCTATCCTCGTTGATATCAGCAATATTACAAGCTGACGAGATAGTGCTACCCAAGTATGTGAAACTGTCCACAGTCTCAAGCGGATTACCTGCAATAAAGTAGGAGTGGAAATGCCCCAGTCTTGAAGTAACACTTTGCACTTTGAAGGTGCGAAGCGCATTCCATACAAACCAGCCTGGTCATCACCTTGGTCAGCACAGTCTGCGTCTTCGGCAGGGGGGGCTAAGTAAGACAATATTTTTCAATTACTCCAGGTCGGCCAACCTAGCGCCAGGAAAAAGTTCAGTACCAAGCTCACTGGATCTCTTAATTGCCCTTTCCACGCCCACGACAGAATTGAACAGGAAGGGTAAAATCGGACATGCTTGACGAACACAACTCGAAGTGATAAACGCCTTAGGCCGTTGTTCATAAATCCTCACTCCTGCTTGCAGAGTTGGCAAACAGTGATCCCAAAAGATTCGTGTATTTCCCAAGACTCCCCTGCGAAGAAGGAAGTTCCAGAGAATGTTAAGAGCAATTGAATAGAAAGCAGTCTTTAGGTCCAGAAAGACTACGACCGTCGGCCCGAATTACTGTTGATAGGCACCAACTATGAGATGCTTCTTCAGATTCCCAAACCGTCTGGAGTAGTTTCGTCAGTCCTGATATCACCCCCCAGCCATCCTTGAAAAGAAAAGGAGGGAGGAGGTCTCGGTCCAGGAGCCTTATTACGCTTCAATAACCTGAGCTCTAGGACCACTTCTGCTTCCGACGGAGGGCCGTCTGGAACGCAATAACTGACCATTCGGGTCCCGTCGTCCACATGGTCTGGTTGAGGCCAGCTGAACTGTTCTTCAAAATGTTCAGCCCACCTGTCAAGTCGACGCGATTGATTGGTGATAAGTGAACCATCTTTTTCACATATGGTCTCACTTACACCGACTCGACGACCAGTACAACCACGGATCAGGGAAAAAAGCCTTCTGCAATTCCCAGATAAAAAGGCCCTTTCCATCTCTTTCGACTGTTCGACCAAGTAGTGCTCACGGTCTTTGCGCAAGCTTTTAGTCAGCTTATCGACGCAAGGGAACCCCAATTCTGTCGCAACTGAGCAGCTCCTTCGCAACATATCGCTTCACAGCATGCTCCCGTAGCTAGCAGCGATTTGTTTCCCAGTGTTCGTTAAGGATCTTTCACCTGACTCGAACTGGGCAACTTGTTCACCAACGCCTCCTGGTAAGCGTTCTTTACACTCCTCATCGCTCGAATGCCAGTTATAACTTTGCATTTACGAGCGTGTGTCTCTCTGGGTAAATGACAAAACAAAACGGGCACGCACAACAGCATGGTCCGAGTCCAGGTGGTTGCTCCAAAAGGCACGACAGTCCTTAACAGAGTGGCGCCACCTGTAACTGACTGCTATATGATCCAACTGTGTCCACGGCTGAGAAGCACACGGAGGTCTCCATGTAACACAGTGCTTCTTCCTGTGTTGGAATGCTGTGCTCGAAATATAGAGACCATGGGATGCACACAGCTGCAGCAGTCTGTCGCCATTGTCAGTGCGTTGTGCCCGGACACCAAACATACCTCCCAGCCGCTTCTCGTCCGGGGAAAGCCGACCAAGCTGGGCATTCAAATCGCCCGCTAGTATGATGATGTCTGAGTGTTTAGTTTGCTTCAGAAGGTCAACGAGGGCGTCATAGAACGCATCCTTGGTATCATCCGAACAGCTGTCTGTTGGAGCGTACGCCGATATAATGAATACACAACGTCTTTCTGATTTGCGTCGACAGACTTTTACCGATGTATTGAGTCTGACAGCGCACAAGCGACTGTTCACTGAGAATCCCAGCCACAATGTGGGTACATTGAGAAACTTTGAAATATATTCAAAACCAGTATAGTTAATCCATCGAACCAATATTCTTTTGTTTACACGTATCTAGGATGTCAGATAGAGAAAATGAGAAACCAGTGATACACCGAATGTTTTTCCAACTGTATTCTGTTGAAAGGGAAAACCCGAATCCTTATATATAGATATATATGTACATTTCTTTATGCAGAAGAGCATGCCAAAAGGACGAGAAATTCAGTTTACAATTTGAACTCATCAGATTCGAGAACAGCCTATTAACCGTAGCTGGTGAGCTGAACAATTTACCATCAACACATGGTCCAGCTTGCAGAAACATTTCAACTCCATTTCAATAATAAATATACTAGTTTCTTAGGAAAGGAGAGCGTTCCCCATTTTGTCAGATTTTGATCCGTTTGATGGATGTTCTGGGTAAGAACTAGAATGCACCAAACGGAATCTTTTCCGGGTAAACTACTGACAACATGAGCTTCCATTCTGTGATTAGTTTTGTTCTGAATTCGTCTAGTCGCACAAGTCCTCGAAAGCCTGCCCAGATAACCGTTCATATAGACGGTGGTTTACTGTGAGTATTACAATCAACGATTGGCTCATAATCTGAAATACTTGAGGTTTTCTTCGTACTGTGACCGAGCTCATCTTGTCAACTCACCTGTGAACTTGAAATAACTACCGAAAATTGCTATCAATCGCTGGGATGATGATTCACTACAAAGTTGTGTGAGTCGAAAACCAACATGGGCTGGCAAGTTCACTCATTCTGCGAGCCATATATCAATGAATACAGAGTGCGCATTGGTTAGAACATTGTCTGCCCCGCTAGAAGTTGTTCATTGAAATACTTAGCCGACGTACTTCAGTCCGCTCACAACCACAGTACGAGTTGACGGGGATCCGTTGAAGTTTGTCATCTTACATCACACATGTTGGCCACTGGGCAATGAATTGATCTCGAATCGACATTCAGGGTTCTGAAACGCCACACAAATCCTCGTCTTCTTGCAATTTGCACTATGCATATAAAACAACTACCTAAGCTATGCAAATCTCAGACTCCCAATTACCTACCAATTTTGTGCAGTGTCCTCCACGCAATTGCTGTTCAATGCTTTCAGACCTCACTCCAACAGCGTTATATATACGTAGTCCTGGTTATTGTTGTTCCGCACTGAAAAGACAACACAAACTTCTAACATCCAACAGCGTGTGTATTCTCACTGCCATGTTCAAACATTACTCATGGTGAAATTGATCGGGTATCATGAGTAACATTTCCGATTTCACGTCGACTCATAGCTAATACACGAGAAGAGGGAGAACCGAAAGCACGTTCAGTGCTGGCTCACGAAGCCGTCACTGAAACGTTGTTGACTTGTTAGACAAATTAATGTAGATGGTATATTATTGACCCGATCAAAATAAACACACGACGAACCAGAGTCATTTCTAAGTACATGGTGTGGGAATGAATTTAGGGATTCTTGACTCTTTACTTTGTGAATCATATGCAGAATGACGATCGCGTGAATCCAAGTAAAACATTCAACGATGTTGGATTGATGTTCACTAGGTGTATTGTCACCAGTGTTGCTGTTTTCAAAATGCCGAAATGTAATGAAGCCATTTAGAAATCGAAGAGCAGATGGTGTGTTCATAAAACAACGAGTAAGCCTCTTCGTTTCATAAACTGTGGGAACACAAATTAAACAGTCCGTGCAACTTGTTTGCTGCACCCACTAGTTAACAGGTTTTAATATGAAACAATTCATTTGACACGAAAATTGCACGCACTATACCGAAAGTCTGTTATCGTGACTGCAAGCGTTTACGTCCAACTAGGAGGACAGATTGATGCGTTTGTAGTGAGATCATCCCCGACGTCCCCAGAATCCTAAACTCCCTGCGACGTGAGAGTTGCCTTACCAGTACCACCGTGCCTGTTCACATTATCTTGTGAATGTAAATTTACTACAAACCACTAACATCAAAGTTAGTGTTGGCGTAGGTATCGCAGTCTTAGTCGTGACTCTATAATGAATCCGCGCCAGCTCTGCTACTATAGGCTACATTCACTAGGATAACAATGTTTTAGCTGTCACCGTTGGGAACGCCGCCCAACCAGTCTGACGCTTGTTTGAATTCTGAAGGTCGACTGGAGTTTCCGTCGACATTCATTCGTCCTCTCTGGCGGTTGCCGTGCGGTTGTGCTTGAGGTTCTCTCACGTCCAACTCCCTAGCGCCTTTAACTGTTGCGTTGAAGTCTGCTTGTGAACGGTGAGTAAATCAATAAATAAAGTTTGTTTGCAGATTCGCCGTCTTCTCACTACGACTTCCGTTCCGCGTTAACATAAGGCTGGGAAAACCTTGGGCGTACGAACCTAGGAACTAACATCGCTGATACGTTTCTCATTCTGCATGTATGGATTGACCGAACAAATGGAACTCTAGTGGCAACTTATAATGCTCAGTTATTTTTCACATGCACACTAATCAGTATTGATACAGCATAGCCTGATAAACCATCCTGAGCGTGTAAATTTCTAGGCTGAGAGTGTGAGAACATACTCATCGAAAAAATCACGAAAACTCTGTTTGCCATTACCGTCATTGTTTGCGCTTGTTTGTCCCAGACTGCAGCAATATTGGTCCAAATATTCAGTTGTTTCACGAAAGGTGCACGAACTGACCATTTTCGGCTATCGGTCCATAAATCGAATACAATTTCACCGTGCTCCAAATAGAATTGGAACCCCTGGGCTGAAATGGGACCTGGAAGACATTAAAAATTAATTATGAACAAAAATCAACATAGTTTCAAAAGTTGAGATCAACATTAAACATGCACAAACTACTGCTATTACTCTGTCTCACTGGTAGAAAGCTGGTAACCTTCGGAGACATTGCTTGTTAACATCGTTCCAGATGGTCATTTGGATCGAAAATTTATGTTCACACCGGTAAGTTTTATCAATACCAACTTGAAATACTTTGTCACGCATCTGGGTTTATCTACTTGCCAACTCACGTGGGATCATGTAACGCCCAAATGTCGATCACATTCAGTAATGGCAACCCTGAGTTGAATGTCTAGTGGTTTCAGTGTCTAACAGTAGATGCATATTATAACAATCACAAATTAACAATGTGAGCCAGTTGTGCTTCAAGGTTCGAAAGATGTAATTGGGTTTGAGCAAATGGCAGAATCAACTTTCTTTGCGCGGTTGATGTCACAGCCACGTTATCGCCTACGAAACAACGTGACAATGAACTTCATTGTTTCACTTCTAGAAATTT
This sequence comes from Paragonimus kellicotti, assembly GCA_014220965.1. Lineage (NCBI taxonomy): Eukaryota > Metazoa > Platyhelminthes > Trematoda > Plagiorchiida > Troglotrematidae > Paragonimus > Paragonimus kellicotti. The sequence goes on from LOND01004684.1 coordinate 33,664, forward strand.
GACTTCCAAATTGGGAATATTCACAAGCGAGTTAGTGGCAGGATTTCTGTGCAAATTCATGCCTCACCTGTTCCAATCAGTATTTCCTTAGATTCCATGTTGAGGCTCAAGAACTGTAGCCAAGCAGCCCAAGTTATTCCGTACTCACAAGCTGAAGCATGCAATAAACAGTCTTTCAAATATGCATGTTCCACGTTCAAATCATTCGCCAAGTTCACACAACCCGCGTTCACATCCCCACGATTCACTAGAATGCTTCTTGCTGCTCCGCTTCCAAGCCCATGGAGAAACTGTGTTCCGAGAGCTGATCCATTTTTGTTGGCCAAATCGACAAACATGGTTTGATTTCCTTTACCGAAAGTGTCGTGTGTAAGACCATAGCCAACCAAGTCGTCGTCATACTCTTTCGCCCGCCTACCAATCGCGTCTGTAAGAGGGTTGTTTGATGAGCCACGGTCAACGATTCGTATTCCTTCCTGCATGTCCTCGAATTGCCAACAGTGGTTGGTTGTTGCCTTGTAACGCACATCTACGTTGAATGACAAAGAAAAACATCGAATTATTGTAGATTGAATGATACGATTCACAATTATCGAATTCATGGGCATGCACTTAGTACACCTGACTGTTTTCCTATGTCCATGCTTACGTCACAGAGCATTCTGCATCCAGTTCACTCAGATTCAGTATGTACTGGTCTATAGATAATCCACAGACGACCAGAATGTGAGTGAATTAATCGATCGCAATTCTTGTCTACCACAATCGGTTGTGCATAGTAGCGTATCTTCTGTTTCAACCCAGGCTAGCTGACCAAAACTATTAAACAGGAGAACGAATGCAATGTCTTTCAGACACGGTATTAGCCGAACTAGTGTGATGCACATATGTTGGAAATGGTGCGATTGCAATTTGATAAGACAGTATTCGATGAAACGTTTTGGCAACACCTGCTATTCATAACAGATGGTATGGTTGCAACTAGTGGTGAAGCGATTTCCATTGGATGTAGGTTGACAGAAAGCGGCAAAACAGGAGTTCCCGTTAGATGTTTCGATGTTGATTCGACTATATGAGAGGAAACAAAAGGAGTAGATAAGACGATAGAATTTGCTGATGTGCACATGTAGTTAGATTGGTCGAAACGTAGTGATTTGTACATATAGCAGACAAGGAGATTGAAACTAACTTGTAGTGGCCGTTGTTACAATCGTCGATGCAATCGTACTGACCACAATCGACACGGTTGATGGCGATTCATCTGGGCTCTGTTCATTCGTGACCATCTGACTGACCATGCGCGAGGTTGGACTACTCTCAACTCGGGGCTGTTCCTGAGGTGTTGTTTCTTGGTTACCGTTGGTGTTCAGTGGTTGTACCAAGCCAAAGTGTGTCTGAAAATTTAACCTCTGTCTCATCATAAATAATCGCCATAATTTCAGTGAGACGTGTTACTGTACCGGCAATGTTAAATGACCAGGTAGTTGAACTAATGGTGTTTTGAAATTGAAAATATTACCCAGGTGGTCTGATATTGTTGTTTGTAGTGTTCACTTGAAAACACATCTGTTCTTCCAGTGTTTCCCATTGCCATTCTCACGGTGCACCAGTTTGCTTAACACTACGTGTTACCACACAAGAAGGGTGTAACAGTTCACATTCGAGCCAGAATACGCCTTGTTTCCCGTGTTCACAGATGTGGGCGTGTATTATTAAACTAATATAATGTTCGTACTGTGTGAGTGGAGAGGCCATGTACAACGTTGGGTGATGCTCAACAGTATTGTCATCGTTAGTTCTTGTGCGGTTAATTGTGAATCTGTGTGTCAAGCTGTTTGTGGTAGATCGCTGCCTAATCCTTCTTGCTTGGTGTCCCATACCAGATGAACATTCAGTTTCTATCACAGTTGGTATTTATTCAATCTTTTCTTCGGATCGTTGTAAAGGAGAGAGAAACGGACTGGATGACTGGAAATTGAGTCGTGTTAGGTTCGCAAATTTGGAGTTGGATCTTCAGATTCGATTTATACTAAAAGTTCATCTGTCAAAACGATGCATTCTTTCATTCAGAATTCCGTACCGTTTTTATGAAATATACGTGAGAATTTATTCGCATGGTAAAATTCTGAGGTTTTGTCAACTTCTTCTGTATACCGATTCACACTTGCCTGTGTGGCACAATTAATCCGGAGATTTCCACGGTAATATATAATTGGTGTTATTGTTAATGAAAGCATGTTATGTCATTCATTCTTGCCCGATGGGTTTTCACTCATCATCCGGTTATTAACCCCGATATGTATAGTATATAGCCCATTAGGAAAGGCAAACCTGAGTAGTTCACAAATGACGTCGCAGTTATTGGATTTGGCCCCGTCAGACTATCTACTTAAACGAAGCATGTCTGTTTCGAACAACCGGGTTGATAAGAAGTGGTTGAATATAGCACGTCTTAATAAGCGTTCCGTCATCTTGCATGGAATGTTAGTGGGACTGACCGGCCGAAGGCTAGTCGGAGAGTGCCAATCACTAGCTTCAAAGGTGATAGATGTAGCCGTCGCCTTTTTCCGTGTATTATGAAAATGCCAGTCTGAAATGTCTGTTCAAACAGCCATATTGTTTGCTGTGTCTTGAGAATCTGGGATGGATCTTGTCAGGACCCATTGCACTGTATGAATTAACCTTGAATAGAAGGTCTTCAACATCTAGCACAGAAAACTCAGCGGTAACCAGTGGTTGCCGAAAATTCTGCAGCGGTAGGATAGGGTGCCAATCCGGTGGTGCGACGTTGTAGACTGCCGAGTAGTATTCCCTGAATAACTCGGCCACAACTAGTGGGTCAGATGAGGTTTCCCCGTCGGGCAGTCGCAAAGAAAGAGCCGAGGGTTTATTCTTTCTTAGTTGTCGCATATTTTGGGATAAGAATTTTTTGTTTCCGCGGGCTCTGAGGAGGACCTTTTCTTGTACGAGTTTGGTGTGTTCACGGATTTCCAACCAGCATCTATTTCGAACAATGTGGAACGCACTCAGGTTTTTGAAGCAGCCTGGTAGCTTGTGTTTAGAGAACAACTGGAAGGTTACATTTTCTAGCGACGGAAGATCTCACGATGTCAATAACGTTCGAGCAGATGCAAACCCTCCTCCAACAGCAGCAGAAACAATTCGAGCAAGCGCAGTTAAAACTGATTGAAACACTGACGCAAAGCTGAGTTTCCAGCAACCAACAGCGGGATCCAACGAATCTTTCAAACTTACAGCAGAATTGCTTTTCAGGTCAATCAGTGGGTTTCACCACGTTTGAGTCTTGGTTCGAAGATTATGATGATGTTTTCAGGTGAAACTGTCAGATACTGACGATGCTCGGGAAGTGAGGTT
>LOND01004685.1:1808-30583 GCA_014220965.1 Paragonimus kellicotti
TGAATGAGGTGAGTCTTGTCTAATTAAGTACTGAACTCCAAGCGCTTATCGGATGTCTGTACTTCTCTACAATTGTGCAACATTTGGTTGTTTCTCATTTTAAAAACTGTTTCCTTTGACTGATCTCTGTAGAAAGTACCATTGCTCACCTGTGGTCGTACTTGTGCTGCGGACCACAGTATATACATATCTGTTGATTTCACGTTCACTTTGCATTTTGGCTTTCGCAATTTTTATAGGTTGTGGTTTGTTAAACATAACTGTACGAATACATTTTAAATTATGTCTCCAGTCACCAGTTGACTGTCAAGACGATCAGCCGTATAAACATCGCGCCACTTGTTTGGACGTGTAACCGGTGAACATCCCTCAATATTACCCATTTCGAATGCACCTTAAAACATATGTTTTAAAGGTAAATGCAGCTTGATTGCCGACACCAGTCCCTATCCACACAGAGTGACATCCATAGGGCCGCGGTTGAGTAGACGAAATTCTGGTTCACAACGCATTGTGCGCGCGCTTGGAGCTCAGTACTTAATCAGACAAGACTCACCTCATTCAAATAGATCGCGTAATCCTGCATGACCGGCTTACGGTCTGCCATCAGCCAGAATACTTCATCTGGCCGGAACACACGTGCCCGACAAACCCGATTCAACCCTACTGGTTGCTCCAAGTTCGCGAGTCGCAGTTGAACAGAAACGGTGAAAAAAATACACTCATCTAAGCAGAAAAAAAAGATAAAGAAGGTTCGCATCAAGTCAACGATACAATACTGAACCGCAAACTGATATAGAGAGGTTAGATGATTCGTTAAGTGCAAAATACTTCAGAGAGTACAAAAATATAGTAGTTGCTGTAAAAAGTGTAGCAATTCTCGAAGTGGAAACCTATGGTGCCTACACGATACTTTGCCGGAGTGGCACATGAATTCACCACTATGCAAAGTCCTACCTCGATCGAAAACAAATGTTCACATGTTAGAAGAAACATAAACAAACTCACCTTTACCGGTTACTGTGTCGAACATCTCGAATTCCTTGTTATCTGTAGGCCACGGGACATTGATAACAAAAGTGGAACCGGGTATTAGATTTGATGCTGCTTCGCCACGATGTTCACTTGTGTCGTCCTCGCCCGGCCCGAGCGAAGTCAGTTCGGACTCGTTCAGGTAACGACCGTAGGCCACGGAGATGTTTAGACAGCTAAGTCGGGGGAAAAAGAGAGGAAAAAGAAGGAACACCAAAATCAGAAAAGAAATGTGAACACAATAACGTTGCCAGATAGTTACAGCTGAAACTGAGAGGAGAATGAAGGTATGGACAAATAGCTATTAGGACACACTAGGCTACACAAAAGCTGTCGAACTAATTTGTATAGTCACGAAAAGACGGGTCGAGGCGGATAACCGTCTGCGAACGCCTCCAGAATAGTAGATGAATGAATAAAAAAGCAGTTGAATCGTAAATGTAACCGTCTCCCTCTCAATACTTAAAAGTACTTTTGAACAGAGAGAACGAACCAGCCGATTGGCAGCATCCAAAATACTGACACAGGATGTCAGTAGCCAATTCAATCAGTCGCTTATCCACAAGACAATGTAACGTTAGCTGCACTTAGATGAAAAGCGGTAGCGTCAGAGCAAACCCATCACTCTTTCAGACGGCCAACATCCAGGAAGGAATCCCGATTGACAACCGTGTTAGCGATAGGTAGTGTACAGCTCACCTCTCAATAAAGATTTGTGCAAGCCCGCTGATCTGTGAAAATCCAACTAGCAGACGTTTGCCAGTCTTCGCGCGCAATTTGAACACCTCCGATTTCTCTTTGGGCACAGATTTCCATTCATTCTCGCCCGACTTTTCTTCTTCACGTAAGTCCAAAAAGATACGCAATCTGACGCAAGCGAGGACAGTTAAAAGGTAAGATAAAAGGCCGAACGATTTAGGTAGAGGACAGACAGTACACTAAAATCATTTGTAAAATGACAATGGAATAAATATATGGAATATATATATGATGAGGAAAAAACAAGTCAACATTTGGACCGAGAAACAAACAAAACACTCATCATGCGATACAATAACAACCCCTCTTGTATGCTATCGGGGCAAAGCTGGAGAACTGAAGATATTGTCCGCCCCATGTTGCTTTGCGATGGACCGATCGCTGTAATGTCCCATCCTCACGCCTAGTGATGAGTACATCTAAGAAAGCTAAACTGCCGTTTGATTCCCTTTCGTGAGACAAGGATAAGTTCGGATGAATAGAGTTAAGAAGACTAAAAAAAAACAAATCAAAATGGTCGGTATCCGTAAAAATCGGTCCATCGCAAAGCAACATGAGGCGGACAATATCTTCAGTTCTCCAGCTTTGCCCGATAGCATACAAGAGGGGTTTGGTCAAAACCCTATTTCATAGGGCCAGGCATATTTGCACCCCTGATAAGCTGCAGATGGAACAAGAAATGCTGAGAAAAACGTTGATGGCAAACGGATATCCTGAAAAGTTCATCGACATTCACAGCATGATAAACAAGGGCAAGAGCCAGTACAAACAGCTCAAAAGAAAGATATATTTTTATTTCTGCAATTCAAAGGCGACCATCTGGCAAACGACATCAAGCACAAATTGCAATGTGCCCTATCCCGTACGTATCCAGCTGCCCAATTACGCTGGTTCAAACCACCAAAGGACCCGTTCTACACAATCGCGAACGCAGTTTGTCTGACCATTCTGTCTCTCACGTTGTCTACCAGTTCACTTGCAGTTGCGGTGACGTTTACATAGACAGCTATCTCAGCGAGTGGCAGAACACGTCATGAACTGGTTAAAACACAATCTGAAACCGGTGAATCCGTTACTCGAAGCCCCGCATCATCGATTGCCAGACACCTCATGATAACAGGTCACCAGGTTGACCCAGTTAAATCATTCAAAATATTGTTACATCAACAGAACCCGAAGCTACTGGCCTTTAGCGAAGCCATGTTGATCAGAACTCACCAGCCGGTGCTATGTGCACAAAAGTGGTTGAAGCAACCCATAGGGTTGCCTTGGTGGTGATGACGTAACACGTGGTGTGACTGTATGCGTGTCCATACCCTGTCTATCTCTATTTGTGTGTCATATATAACTCGCATGTTTTACGTTTGCGACTGATGAGAGTAAACGAAATGTTAACATATCGCAACATGTCTTCTTTCTGCATTGATGAAGTTATTAAAGGGAACCCAATGTTTCAAATGTGTAATGTCGAACTAATAGCCCAGTTGTGGCACCGAAACGCCAAATATTCAGCAAGCAACCATCCGTGCGGTAGTCAACTTTCACATCGTCCTCTGAGCTCTGAAGGGCAACTATTAGCGTTCCTATATGAACTAAGTAGGGTTGAGTCCAAGGCACGTACAGTTTCACACCATTGGAAATGTCAAAATCATCAGAGGTCGGTCAACAGGAGTGCACGTTTGTCATAACATCACAAGCTACATTCTACATGAATTAACAAACTTACCTGGAAATCCAAATGTAAAAAGTGCTGTCCAAAATGCCTAATGGAATCAAACACTTCGGTGAAATCCACCATAGGGACATACAGCGGCTGGCTATGTTCAGCAAACTCCTCCTGGATCTGTCGAGTAGCGAACACTATGTTGACTACACCGTGACTCACCAAAAATCTACACTGCTCCTCGGGAACATCGGTCTCTAAAACCTCTGCAATCGGTCGGTTCAGCAAGATTCTTGCTAATGCTCTTCGTGCGCAGATTGGCTGACTGATGCCCCGATAACTTTCGGCGGTTCGTTTACAATCCTTACCTTTAAATAAAGGTATGGTCGGGTCATCCATAAACTGCAGAAGGACTACTGCCTGTCCCCAGATGAAATAAACCAAGTGGAACAAAGCACGTTCCAAAACCGAGCCACCATGTTTTAGAATTTCCCCTGGCAACCCTGTAGCCTTTCCGTTTCACAGTTGCACGTTAGCTCACTGCACCTCTAAATCTGCAAAGGAGGTAAAGGTTTGACACATTGTTGCTGTAGTCTACTCACGGTCATCCAATCAATAGCAGCCAGCCAATTTAGAAGACTACTAAGACCAGGCTCCATCAGCCAGAGTCATCAATCAATATTTTAGCAAACTGACGGATAGGTCAAAAATCGCTTCAAAGGAATAGTAGAACTGCTTGTGTTGATGGCGGTCAACGTGGCCCTGCATCAACCCACCTTGCCTTTTCTATCAGTGATTTGTGATTCCGCGATGCAGTGGACACTACGGAATGCGGCGCTTCTCTCTTCACTGACTGGGTCCACTGCGGAAACATCTCATTCATCTCTTGTGCCGAGCTGATGATAGGTGCGTTGCTGTCTTCGAACCAATTCGGACGTTTCAAATGCCGGATACCAATCGTCTCGCTGGCTGCTACCATGATTTGTTCCTTCAAGTGTCGCCCCATACCGTTAGGGGCAATGGATAGGAGAGTACCTTTCGGATGAACGGCAACTGTACGCCGTAAATACCGTCTTTCAGATCTGAAATCTTCTAAAGTCCAGTTTTTGTCGTTGTTCGGATGATTTACAATAAACAGGCTTGTAGACATAGGTAGACAATTTTGTTCTGAACAGCCTATAATCCATGTTACATTCAACCCCGCGTGCTATTCGCGCGACATATACCTCGCGAATGTCGCGTTGTCGACTGATCATGTAATCCAGGAAATAGTGATGACCGTTTCATGAGTGAGTCGACGTCATAATACTGCTCGCATCCAGCTGGCTTCGAGTGTTTTTTGTGGTAGCCGGCCCATGAGTAGCACACAGGTGGAGAAGATCATTATTCTCAACGACTGTACCAATGCCGTGAGGCGTGGACTCCCGACCAGGATGATCAGCCGCGCTCAACTAGAACGTTGAAGTGATCCAAAATAAACAGTCGGTCACCCACTGGTGTCGAGTGAACTGAGGTGGATAGGTGAATATGGAATTGGTCCTTTGTCTCACTAGTGTGACACATTTACCTCGACGCACGCGTATGGACATGACTTGAGGGCTGATGCCGTGCATTACGTATATCACCGTGAAACAGACACTGAGTGGATGGGGGCGATATCAGCACTCAGTGACTCAAAAGTTTGACTCATCTGGTAATGAGAGAGCAACTTAGTCCGGAAGTACAGTGAACAAGAAGTTGACCACTCATGCGGATTACTGTTGCGCGCAATGGAGGTACTGTTGGCTACATCAAGCTCCTGAGAATGGATGAGGGCCTTTCGACCGTACAGGATAAAACGTCGGTGGTCACGGATAACTGTTGAGTAGTCAGTGTTTTTCGTTTGAAGGTACCTTTTCTAACGCTCTCCTTCTGAACGCGGGAAACAGCAGCGTTGTAACTATAAACAGTTCTGTTATATGCTTACAGATTCGTGCCTCGTTGACCAAGCACCCTATATGCAGTCAGCAGTGCGACATACAAACTTGTGAGCGTAACTAGTTTTCGTCTGATATGGTTAAACCTGGAAGGATAGAAGTCACAATCAGCATAGCCCTTGAGGCTGACGTAGAGCACAAGCCTGACAACTACGCTAAGGTAATATAAGACACACAAAACAGTCAGGAATCAGACATCATGAAACGCAATCAAAAGAAAGACGTGGTTGGAATAGATATACTAATTTCTACATTGGAGTAGAGCAAGCAAAACATCAAATCCCAGTTTAGACGATGGTTCAGTACACTTTACCTTGGAACTAGCAAAACAAAAAGTAAACTCATTCGGGATATACAGTCTGCTCTTATTTGTTCAATTTTCTGCTAGACACAATTCAGAAGAGACAAACTGATAAGCGGAGAAACAATATGAATGCGAATATCAGACATCGAGTGTACAAACGATTTTGTTCCAAAGTGTGAAACTCCAATGGATGAGAGATTAAAAACTGTCAGTTTTCTAGTGTTTCATTGAAAGGACCGCTGGAAATTGATATACACTGAATAGAAACACCACTATAATATGCATTTAAAAATATGCTGGACACGGCGTAGAATCCAAATGTAGTAAGATATCACCATCATTACCGTTGGAGGCACTACATCCCTGATTGACATGTATGTTCAGTGACGACGGAAACTGTTTACATTTCTGGATTTTTCAGTTACTGCGATGCTCTAACCTGCAAAATATCAGTGTAACTATGAGTCACGCTTGAAGAGCTCCGAGTTTCAAAATCGATCAGCTATCATAAGGAATCAGCGACTAACTGTTTCAACCAGTGAGCTCACCTGACCGTACCGTGTTCCGGCGAGAACGGGCGGATCTTTTTGCCATCCCGACGGTTCAGAAGCTCACCCATAAAATACAGTAAACGGGAGGCCTGTCAAGGAAGGAAATAGATTAGTGGACAAGCGGATAAACCTTTTTCGAGAGCTTAAAAAGAAACAAAATCATTCAAACAAGTAACCGACTCAGTGCTTTCGAACACCTCAAACGCACAGACAATCAAGTCAGGATAATATTGGAACAAGGTTAAGAGAAAGGAGTAATAAACATTTAGTCATCACATGCGAAGGTCCAGACATAAAAATCACTTAGTCAACATGAGACAAGGTTTGCATGATGCCAGAAAAAATATGAAGTGAAAATTCGGAAGTTCGTGAGGACTATCGCTTGTCAATCCTCAAGAGATCAAAGTTTGCAACCTATCGTGTCCAACATCTCCACAAGCGACAAACGGTTGTTTGTAGCACCTACGGAAATAAACATATGGTTAAACACTTTAATTCTATACTGATACTAGGGATTAATGAATCAAGTCCTTCCATTCAACCTTTTTTTTATAACGGGGCTGTCTTCTCATGGTTGAATGGCTGATATCGATAGGGTCCAACAGTCGGACCGCGATATAACCAGGCACGAGATCAAAATTATCTTGGAGAATTCGAAGCAACAAATAAGAGGATCGGCAACACAGTAGAACATACATTGATAAACGGCAATGAGTCTGACCATATGATGTTCTGGTTCGAGCAGCAGGCCATCGCAACCAGCTACGAATTATCCGAATGGAAAAGAATATGAATATAGCAACACTGACACCTGATTGCTAAGAGGCAATCAATAGGCGAAAGAATATCTCTACAAGTTCGACTGGTTGGCGAAACGTTGTACGATACTCATTTTAAACGAGCACTATGTAATCACTGCAGGTAAGTAAAATTGGTTGCGCGGAAAACAGTTAACAACTCCATGGAAAGATATAAAGGTTAGAATACAACCAAGTGTGACAATCCTGGGTATCGGACGGATTCGAACCAATGGTTGTAAAGCAGCCGAGGTTTACAGTTCCCACAAAATTGGATGAGTCTAAATTAGTATGTCTGCCGTATCATCTGTTGCCGACGTAAAATGACATGCAGCAATGCAACACATCACATGAGTGGATTGATCCCGAACAAGGATAGGGAGAATGGAGATGGAATCCATCAGCTGAGCAGAACTAGATGACCAAGGGTTTAAATATGTAGCCGAAAATTCGATTGGTTTCGACGTCGAAAACGTCTTTCATCGTCGATAATAACATACTAGTGATTACTAGTGACGTACAATCACAAAGAAACCGTCCTGGCTTGGACATAAAGTGAGAGAAAGGGAATGGCGTTTGGTTCATAAGTCTCGCGCCCAAACTTAAAAGTTCACTTATTGTTCTTACTTCACAGATAACTTTGTCCTACGAAAACAAGATACATACTACTGAACCGAAGTAGCCATCTCTAATCATGGACTGCGTGAATCACAGCGTTTCCAGAACTGGAGCCGAACAACATACAATTCCTAAGTTAGCGAGAGCCCTTTACGCCAGTGAACTAGGGATCTGGGGGAGGAGTGCATTATGATGTCATAAACACAGAACTCACAACTAATACACGCCCTACCGCCTTTAGGCGGGTACTGTGTAAAGGTGTTTAGACTATGTTCGTCACAGAAGATTTCACGTACAAATTCTGAGCGACACAGACAGTCACATACACACACCTCGGAGGCAGGAATCAGAGTCTGTGTTGACTGAGTCTTATACATGGCGTCGGTTTGGAACCACGAGACTGCGCCACCGAACACACACACGAAATCTACCACACTAACTAGAATCACGCAGTCACTTCAGATCACTCACTAGGTTGTGGAAAAATGAGACAGAAGAGCACACAAGCAAAAGACCGCGGTGCGCTCAACAACCATTCACATTGCCGTTGTAAATCAATGGAAAACTTGCAAACCTCGTGTCAGAAATTCACGCAGAAAATCAACTGTGAAACAAGCCGATCCACCGTACGAGGAACCAGCGAGATCAGATCCCATCAACTATGACAGCTAAGAGCACTTAACACATGCGCTGATTGATCGGACTATGAACGGAGTAGTAGCAAACCAATCGATAAACACGGTAGTACCAAGGCTCAGCAACCAGACAATGCTCAGTGCGGGCAGACTTCAACATAGCCTGGATGTAAAACCAACAGAACAGCCATTCGAAATCATGTTAGTGAAATAGGTCAGTGGCCTCTGAAGCAGGAAAGAGAAACGAGGACCGCGCACTATGGTCTAACAAAATTCACGTGGTTTTCATTAAGTTAAACAATTGAGTCCCGTATAGACCGGAAGATGCAAGAATGATAGTTTGCAATAGTGTAGATATTTGGGTATGACTAGCTACGTCCTCAACAAACGAGATCGCAGGCTGAGTAGACCCAACCAGATTCACAAACTGATATTCGCTGTTAATCTCGTCTACCACCACAACAACCGGTTAACCACGGGTGATCAGTTGGTCTATTCTACATGAAGAAGTCATCTGAAACATCGCTAAACGTAACAGCAACAACACAACCTATGGTTGTCAAAGATGCCATGAGGAAAAGCCACGGTTGCAAAGTGAATGACAAGTAGTAGAAAAACCTAAAAGAGCGAACACTTAGCAAGTCAGTGACTATGGGAGAAATGAACAGCGACAAAGGTTTATACTATGGTATGGAAATGATCAAGTAAAATGAAGCATAAGCAAAAGGGGTCAAAATTCCAAATAGGATGATTCGATCGTGCCTAGTTCGAGTTCAACGGCGGTCAACGTGGTCGAAATAGTTGTCTCATGAAAGCGTGGCCGGAGTTCTAGTCCCGGCCGTGGCAAGGATATGCACTACTGACGAGCTCTAATGAGAGCGAAACTCGAGTCTAGTGCTTCTTTTTGAAAGAGGCTGGCTGGAAAGTCTGTGTCGTAACCGCAAAAAACTGACGATAAATCAATTTTTCAAAATAAACATCACACCATCAGGACGCTCACATCCGCAATACCCGGAAAATTCCGAAGTTTTTCCAAGACAGCAAAAAAGACAGGAAAACGAAATTAATCCCTATATGCAAAATTACTGTATCACGGTGCTGTTATTTATAGGTTAAAAATTATCTTGGGGAAAAAGTGGAATTTCTATAATCTACAAACGCTCCGCGCAATGGGATTGGTTGGCTGCCGTCCAATCAGCATAACTGGGCGAAAGAAACCTCTCAAGTTGGCTGTCAAGTTGCACATTTTGGCACTTTTTATACTTTATGTGCTAGTAAGTCTCACAGACCTTTAACGAAATTGGACTCCAAAATGTAGAATAGCTAATTTGAAATCACTGAGGATTTGGGACGCTTACCATGTGGAGACAAAAGGAGGCATTTTGATTGTCGTTCGACATGCGCCGTTAACTCACTTCAAAAACTTCAAACGCAACACATAAAATCGGACAGCGTCTGTCTCTAATGAACGATATAAAGCACACATTTGCTTCACAAACAGTACGCTAGCAGTACCTTCGTTCAGCAGGATCATTCACATAAAGTTGCTTCCCGCTAACTATCTTGCCAAATATCCGCTTCCCAATTCCGTCATTCCATATTGGTTGAAGTCAACAGATTCACACTACTGAACATAGATATCCTTGGGGAAAAGACTGACTAAGTGTACAATGACTGCAACCTCTGTTCATTTTAAGTTGATGGCAGTAGTGCGGAACGTGGGAGGCTGCACACTTCGGAATCGAGTAAGATTTTCATTGGTCAGCAACACCAACAAGACGTCTTACGTGAACGCCTATCTAAAACCAGGTGACCATATCAATCTGGCAGTTCGTTTGAAAAATGTCGCATAAATCATCATTCCCATGAAATGAAAAGAAGATTCCAGCCTTTGAGATGAAAAGGTGTTTGTTACCATGTAGCATGTTAGGTCACATGTGGACTGGATACCATCAAGCCGACGAAACACAGACAGAAGGAGTCACAGACTACATGCAAAAAAGTGCGTTTACTTAACAACAACCAGTCCCCCGACGGTATTGATAGGCTGAACATTTTGGGAAGTAGACCAGCTAAATTTAATCTGACTATGCGGATGTGCTGGATACAAACGGTCAACCTCTGCATTCTAGATGGTCCGCAGTGAAAAAAAAGAAATGGCATCGGAGCCTGGACTGAAGTCTAACAAATACCCAGATTCAGATCTAGCCACTCCCATTCAAATTAAAAACAAGCACAAAGAATTATATTAGAACCTACAACAATCTTCCAAACAGTTGGGTGAACTAAAGTGTCTCGTGGATGGTACTTTTCAGTAGTCGGACCGTTTTGAAGATGGACCCGACAACCAGAGATGTATCGGTAGTGTTTCTGTCGAATCCAAATTACTCACAGGCTCTAGATTGCGTCTGTTCACAAAAACTGGAAGAGGTTAGACAGATGAAAAATATGCAGGATTTCGATCTAGTCAAGGACTCAATGAGCATACTTTACTCTAAGGCAGGTCATTTGTCATCGACAACGGTAGGTAGCAAAAGACCGTGAGTTTTTTTTAGGTCCAAAGACTGCTTTCGAGTCGGTGGCTCGTAAAGTTCTCTGGAGCTATCTTCTCCGTGAACGAGTCCCAAAGAAACACGTGAACTTGTTGAAATAATGGTACGTGTATTCGACAAACGGGATGAGAGCTTGAACATTTGTCTCGAATGTCCATTACTTTTAATAGCATTCATTAGGAGCGTCTGATTCCTACCCCTCCTAATTATCCTTGTCCTGAACGACATTCCATGTGTGCCTCGGGATTCCTATGATTTAGGTGTGAGGGTATTTCCCAAAGGAAAGCCGACAGACGCGAACCAGGTGGATTACATTAGTTTGTTTAATCATTTCCTGAAAATATACAGATCACGCTGAATAGTGTAACTAACCTGAATGGTCTAAAGGGAATGGGGTTGAGATAGTCAAAGGGAAAGATAATACTTCAAGTCTGAGGCACTGTTGCTTCGATCTTTCCCAATGTAGGCAACCCGCCAGAAACTTAAGAGAGTTTCCCTTACTTAGGCTTGTAAGATTGCTGAGTAGGTATCAGTGAGAAGAACAAATGCACGTTTTGCTCTCGCCATCTGCGGTTTTAAAGTAAGGTCCGGCTTCCTACGCAAGAAGTGGTATGCAAAATTTGCGTGCGATTCATTCTGTTATATGATCTACGAAATGTCTCCAAAATGTGGCATATTAACAACCAAAATATGACCGCGCCTGTTATTTGCCAGCATCGTTATCACTGTCAATTAGCCCACATCAATTGGGATCATCACGCGAACAGGACGACTGTTCTCTGGCGAGTAATTCAAACAACGTTAAACAGGCAATTAATTGATCAAACGGAAAAAATGGCGCAGTTTGCGATGGTTGGGTGAGATGTTTCGTGTGTCAGCTAGAACTTAACGGCTCCGGGCCAAAGTTAGTAAGACCACCAACGACTAGGCGAAAACACAAGGTAGTCCGGCAACAATACTGTCATGGAACGGGAAATCACTGAGTGTTCAGTTGAGCAAATTAGGTAGGTGCCACTTGGCCAACTGGAGACTTCCGGAGCATTCAAACCGCTGATTAAAAATGGAATACGACAAGCATGTGTGCCCGTATACACAAAACCGTTCAAATCTCAATGTACTGGTTATTTCGCTTTGTCGCCTTTTGGCTGTCACAAATTTTTCCTTAGGGACCTTCGTTGTCATGGTGAATGGCGGTTAGAGTTCCAGTGCAGGCTAGTCAAGCTCATAAACATTACAAACAAACGGATGAAAAAAATGCGATCACAGTAACCACGAGTCAAAAACCCGACTGTGTGATTGGTCATCGGTAACATCACCACCAAGACTATTGTGAAGTAATCAGTCAGAGAGATTAACCAAAAAGGAAGGTTCTTTAGGAGTTTAAATGCACATACCTCCGAACGTTTACTGGGAATAGAAAAACTGTTCTGATGATGACAATTCATCACAGATCACTCAGCAATCACAAACTTTGAACGACGAAAAAAGGGAATTGTTAGGAATCTACTCGGCGAACAGCGTCGTTGTATTCGTCATCCAATGGGAAAAAATATTCGTAAAACGTTCGGGACATTAAATCCTACGTTAAATGCATCGAAACGAAGGCCTCTAATTGAGGAAGGATTGAAAGTATTTGAATGAAATGATTAGGTACGCAAGAAACCCGATATCACGCTGTTTGTTACAAGATCTAACACCAAATACCACTAATAAGTATCCGACGCAAAAAAAAAAGTAAATTTGTTTTCATACATACACAATGCTAGTCTCCAGATGGTATAATTAATCTCCATGCAGTGCTTTGAGGGGAAAAAAATAAAGAGAAAGTGGTCATTGTAAATTATACCGTCGCTGAAAACAGTTGACTTTGTCTGTGATTACACAACTGAGACGGAACTATGTATGTAAGAAGCTACTCCTATGTACCTTCGATGCACAATTACTATTTAACGGTGTCGACAAACAGATGTGACAATGAGATTCCCATTCAGATCCCGATTCGTCGATATATTCACGGGAAAGTCTGTACGCACAGTGTTTCAGCTACCTTTCGGCCAGTTTAGTCAGTATTGACAATATGTGGACAATGCATTTATCAAACATAGCTCTGATACTAATCTGTGCAAAGTACTCAACATATTCAACTGTGCTTATCAGTCTACTGGTAGGTCTGGCTGAAAACCAAATGCCCTTCTTAGATGTTCACCTATACCGACGAATAGACCCACTCTACAAACAATAGCTGAACAGATCAGAACAGTTTTCTACCCAGAAAACAAAACAGTCTAACGCGTTGCCTAAATAATAGAGAACATGAAATTCATTCGACGGATGGTGAACCTCAATTCATAGGGAACATGCTCCGTAGTAACAGCTATATGGAAAGATTAATTACTAGAAACACCATCAGAACGCC
The DNA here is from genome assembly GCA_014220965.1 of Paragonimus kellicotti. NCBI lineage: Eukaryota > Metazoa > Platyhelminthes > Trematoda > Plagiorchiida > Troglotrematidae > Paragonimus > Paragonimus kellicotti. Next base: position 15,112 of record LOND01004685.1, read on the forward strand.
AACTAAACCCGAAGGGTAAGATGCAGGAAAAGAATCGATGTTTACTCAAGTGCCGGTCCAATGTGATAACCCTTTAGAACGGCAAACAGATAGACTCAAACAGGTAAACAATCGATCTTGTGCCACGAATAAACTAGCTAAACAATTCACCAGATCCCAGGTGCTCCAGTATTACAACAAAGACAAAGCACAAGTTCAGATCTCATCTATGTAAAAACATTCTTTCAACTGTTCCTGTGGAGCGCGTCATGTTGATGGAACATCAATGCAAGTTTCGAAAGGAATTCCAGATCATTCTCCACGTTGGTTAAGACAAGATGAAACACGATCGGTCAACAGCGCTACCCACGCTCATCTAGTCGCGCACCAAGTGAACACTGTCCAAGCTTTCCGAATGGTCTACTGAGTGCCACTCATCAACGGCCGCCCAACTGAGAACATCCTGCACTGCTGAGACTATCGGAATTAGGCTGTTTCATCCAATACAGTCAAAAGGACCGGCTTGTTCAGGTGCTGAGCTAATCCAGGCCTCGAATTGACCGGATTGATGACCAGTCCGCGGGGTTAAACTAATAGACGAGAGTGACTAAATGGATTAATCAAGTCGTTACTCACTAGTCCAGCACCTCTGCAATAGGCTCCATCGACATTTCTGACAAGCTCTAGCGTCTCCATATATAAATATATCATTCCTAAGATGAACTATCGTCTAAATGTCTTTATTCCACAAAGTTCCTTAGAGTAACAAATCAACAGTGGCCAACGGAAAGTTATGCATAATGTGAGTACCATTGTTAATGTTAGTTCGTACTATTTGAGAAGATCAACCGAAAACACTACGTCCAGCTGTTGAGATGGATCCTGATTGAGCCATAGTGGAATTATTCAGGAAACTTGATCTTTTTCGGTCACTTGTAAGTGAACACATTCAACAGGCGTGATAGTTAACAGACGATCACTTTGGAACATGATTCCCACAGCGAATTCAAGTCTACCCTCAGAGTTACGCCATGCGCTCGGATGAATAATGAAAGCATTACATTCGTTTAACTGCCTTTCGCTTGTCACATATATAATCAATGGTCTAGTGCATGTGACAAAAAAGAACGAAAGAAATGTCAACATTTCAGAACATTTATCTTTCTGTTGTGCTTTAGCCCATTTTACAGTAGGAAAAAACGGTGTAACCACTACAGGTTAAACTTACCATCAGTAATCAGAATGTTTAACCCAGGCGTTGACAAAATCCGACGGAAAAGAGGGCATTTTACAACGTAATAACGCTAGACCGCAGTACACAGGACGAGCTCATAAATCCAAGATATGGTTGAGGGACTGTTTACCCACCCACCGTGTACTCACCTGATGTTGTATTTCTACTTGCTCAGATTTACATTATACATTTCGAGCAGTAAAGTGTTTCGAAATCTGACTGTAATCGAAACCTACGCAACTGGAATCGTTCATAACAAAACCACTTTCCCCTTATAAACCGTGATATGTGAATTAAATTTTAAGACGGGTAATTGTAACCAATAATGATGGAAACTCGGTAGTAGATGAAACAGCAAGCTTTGTAGAAAAATGTTTTGAGCTTTTTGAAAAAGACGGGCCTATTTTACAATACATCAACTAATTTTACTGATGAGTAGTAGGGGATTTTGTTTTTCATATAGATTGAACATCACCCACAATTGATCGCAGCTGTCGCATTCCCATAGACTTTCCAGTCGGCCCCTTTCGAAAAGAAGCACTAGACTCGAGTTTCGCTCTCATTAGAGCTCGTCAGTAGTGCATATCCTTGCCACTGCCGGGACTAGAACTCCGGCCTTGTGCTTCTTTTCGAAAGGGGCCGACTGGAAAGTCTATGGGAATGCGACAGCTGCGATCAATTGTGGGTGATGTTCAATCTATAATTTGCACTTAACAAACAACTCTGAAGGCTTATGAAAAAATCGGTACTCCGCTGAAACCACACCCACAGTCAACAAGCATCTACCGCGCTCATCGATTAAATCACGCACGGCGATGCCAAGAAAGAACTGTGGAGAATGGTAAAATCCGCAAAATGGATATCGGCTTATCGATCAAGCAATGTAACCGATCAAACAACAATAACATCGGTCAATATAGTACGGAAAAATAATCCGGCCAAAAAACAGGACATATGTGTACACAGCATAACTTTCATGTCGTCGAACACTGTTTCCAAATACGCCCGACGATTGCCACAAAATAAATGGAACGTTGAACCCAATGATGGAAAAGCACTGCGCAAGTGGGTTCCGGTTAGTGAGACATCAAAATCCACACGTTTTCCATTAACAACACACGACAAAAACAATGGACCGAACTGCCGTCAGGGTAGACAGATCATATTGTGATCCATCTTTTCTTTCGTTCTCTTCCATACATTTGTATACATTTACTAGTCCAGTACTTCGTGAACAATTGTGAGAACGGGATGGGTCACGGTACGACTCAAAGCTGATAGGCAATGCGTAAAAGGGGGTGCCGTAATAAATAAGTCGGGATGTTCATTGTTTGTCTCCATAGGCATGTGTGCCGCTCATAAACAAGATATTTATCCGCTCGAAGTGAACAAACGATGGTGTTGATTAGCATCATATGATCACATTTCCGAAATACTTGAACTGGACCAGTTGCTTCGAATTCTTTAGATGAGAGGAGATATCGCTGCACAATGAACGCTCATAGGCTAACTGCATGTAGTGAATAAATGTGATAAAGTGTAAACTGACTTCAAATTTTATTAGGCCAGTCCCGCATGCACAAAAGAGTGTGACCATAAAACATCGTCCATCACAGTTTTGATTGATTAAAGACTAATGTGTACGGGCTTACATTTTCCGTTTCATTCGTATCATTTTATGTTCCACTACGACACACTGTGGCAAAATTGACTACAGCATACGTGATGAAAATAGCATCACGCAAAATTTCATTAAGCTAACCTGAATGTATCAGTATGGATTTGTTGCAACAGATTCTATTCAAGATTGCAATTCGAGCTGGATGTCACGCAGTCGACCAAACGGAAGTAAGAGAGAGTCACGGGCAATAAAGGATCCGATCAGATTCAAAACGTCGTCTGTAATGCTCAGTGGTGACTTTGAGATGGACAAAACAGAGGCAGACAAACGGGAAGACGAAGATGCCAGAGTCACGCATAAACAGTGTCGAAAGAAAAAAATAAGGCAGATGCATCTACAAACTTACTTCGTAAGTAGTTCGACATCGAACAATGTGCGTTCGGTACAGATGATCCTTCGACTGAGGAGATTGGACGGTAACTGTGCTTGAGGAGGCAGTAGTCTCCGATTCAGCCAAAGCCACTTGTTCATTGTTGATAGTTTTTCCAAGAGAACGGTTTTCCTCACTTTCTATATGAGTAAGCAAGACACTGCGGTTGGTCACTTCTGAAGACCCCTTCGCACAACCGCGGACTTGCGATAGACTAAACTGAACAATTTCCTGTCCAGTGGTGACGTCAACAAATCTTCAGTGACAGGAAGAGAGAAAAAGACCGGGCTTTCAGTTACTGTAGTAACAAGACAAAAGCTGAAAGATGGTTGTGTTTTGTAGTGGTCAGTCAGTGACGAACAGAAACAACGTGGAAGACCATCAACATTTATGTGATGTCTACTCAAAAGAGTAATTGATTTTCTCATTCGCCAGTAAACTTCACAAACGACCAGGCCAATAGATAGATGTTAACCAACTTTGAACCCTACCACCAAGTTGGACAAGGATCATTTCAACAGCTCTGATATCTTCATCAGCTGCATACATCACGAGGATAGTTGTGTATCGATCCATCTGACTTGGCCAACGCAGGCTCTATACAAGGCTCGAGTTAATAAGAAAAAAACGAGCGTCAGTTACGACATTTAGGTTCACAGAAAAAAATTGGTTATCTGCGTGTTTAGTCAACAAACTCGAGCTGATCAAAACTGTGTTGCAGGAAATCAGAAGTGTCAACTATAAAGGCAGCTGGACAGAACGCCCTAGACAAAGTCATCAAGGCGAAAAAACCCTGTGCTGAGCTTTTATTCAGAAATGACACTACATCATAGTTGATGTGATTGTCCAAACTGTAGTTATAGATCGAACAGGCAACTTACCGACTTTTGGAATCAAAAGAGAACATCATGCTGATTCAAGTATGGTTGGTAGCATAGGTTTCTAACACATCCCAAACAATGCGGTACTTTCTGGTAACATTCTTTAGGGTCACGTCCCCAGTTTCTACTGACTAAAAATAAAGTGCGTGTTATGAAAAAATGCGTTCAACGTTCACACTCTGTGTCAATGAACACTAAAAGACTCATGAAGACAATTCGTACCACTAATCCAATGTTTCCGTCTGTCAGTTAAACTATCCAAAATGAAGATAGGGCGTTTATTTGAGACAACTCGAGACGGTTAGATCGTTGAGCAGAATATGCTGAAAGGCAGCACAGGTCGTCTGCCGCTTCTATTCTCGTGCATTCACAAATATGTCGACGTATAAACAGTAGGAGAATCTGACGTGCACGATTTCACCTTGCCTCTCAAATGCTGCAACACACTTATCCTCGACAACCTTAAGCCGGTGCTTCGGAAGCGGATGGTGAAGTAGTGAACTTGATCAGATTGATTTGAAGACTGTGGACGACCGAAAACGTCCCACAGCATTAAAGTCAGCCAAAAACAAGCAATATTCCAGAAGATAATCAGAGATACTTAAAAAACTCAGACGGGAATAAACTTGACCAAAAGCAATAGTCAAGATTCTGGCGTTCACTATACCTCATGGACTTGCTGCGGCATCAGAGAAAACCGTTAACAGGGAACAGAAGAGGTCTCACCCTGAAAGGCAGTGAACAAACCAGACTTACACTTTTTACCAGCAATGTCATATCGTTGCGAAAAGTTGCCCAACAGAGTAAGATCTTTATCGTCCATGCTTCAACGCCGTTTGTATTTATCAACCGGAATTCAAGTCCGCAACCCGCTCCTATTGCGCCAGAGATTTGTCACTCATCCACTGACCGTGAGGACCTCGACTGATCTAAAAGCTCATGTTCATGCTAGTTATGATAGTAAATGGGCCATCGTCTTTTAAGCTTGCCTACGCCTCAAAATGAAGTCTCTGATCGACCGCAATTTCTAAGTTTTACTTCGTCTCTAATTTTAAACAGCCTCCATTTTTGTGTCTTACGATGTGTCTCTGCTGTGCACTTAGGCGTCCGGCGTCCTAATTGTTGCTGTTCTTGAAGGGTAATAACTGTCCCTCCTTGTCTCCGGACATCCGAAAGAATCTAGGGACCTCAACGTAAGTAAGTCCAAATGGTGAACCCTGAGGAGATTGCATACCTCATCGTGCGATATCAAAACAACACTTCTGGTAGTTCTTCCTCCGTTTATTGTCCAGCTATTCTGCGGATCAAAAACCACCATTTTCCACAACCATACAAGTGCAGGCGACCAAGCGGATCGACGAACAGTTGATCGTAGGATTGTGCCCAACAAATATGTGAAAATACTGTTTAAAATCTAACAGTACAATTCAGCTCGGGTTAAGGCGAGCCTACCGAAAAAATATCCACCAACCTCAGCACGAAGTATTGCGCACACCACTGCTATTCAAATTCGTCAATTTTGTTCAATTTTGTTACACACCGAATAAAGGGAGATTTTTTTATATTGTTGACAGAATACTAGTGAAAGGTAGATCGATTCTGACCATGTTAAAGGTAAGGGGTTTCTGCTTGACAGCTACCAAAAAGCCTAGATAAAACTCGGCAATATTTCTAGCTCTGCTAAGTATTTCAGCACGCGTTTTACAATTCCGAAATAAATAATTCTTCTGTAAAACTGGATGCTGGATAATGGGAGTTTCAACGTTATTGGTCAGTTGGTATATTCAGGAAACCGTATTAGTTGAAGAAGAACACAAAGGCCCTTATTTCTGATATTAGAACGGTTATCACTGACCTGCATCATTTCTGGCGATAAGAGCATCTTTGTGAAGACTGAAGAACACACAGGAGGCGATTGTTAAAGGAAAGTTGTTTTATGGCTAGGTAACGTTGTCGTTTAATTAACCGTTTTCAGACGTCCGACCATCAAGGTATACGCTCAATCACACATATGGGAAAGCATGCAATGACGAGGTTAGGAGGTGGATATTGTGTAATGAAAATAGAACGAATTTATTTGTCCGGTCTTTGTGGATTCAGAGGTTAATAAGATCGGGACATGTATTGTGAGAGACAACCGTTCGACTGTTACACTGAGTACCGTCCGCTAATGCCACAGTCAGTTGACGTGAAGTGCGGGGTGGGGAAACGCTGATTTGATACAGGAAAATGGGTTGAATCACCAGTAACGACGTAGTGAGACAGAATCACTGTGACAACTGGCACTCTTTATTGACACCGGAAACAAGCTTACTTTACAGGATTAACCAGCTTTACATTTCCCGATACTTCTGAACCATACTTAGCAGAACGGCAGCAGGAACTGGGAACTACAGACTCATTGATACAAACACACACACACACACACACACGGAACATGAGGAGAGCCAACAAATACAAAAAATAACCGACTATTTAGGAAGAGGTGAAAACTACTAAAACTTATGCTGTTCTCGCTATGCCTTATATTTTTAGTGGCATATAGCTTAATGCTAACGAGGAAGATTGAATATAGTTTATTATTCCAGTACTCCATATCACTTAAAAACATCTTTTGTTCTCAAATGAGCAAAGTCAAATTTCCAGGCATTCTATGTTCGCATTCGTGCATTTGTGTGCGCTAAGATCTATCGGTTGCAACAACTAAGAAGTGCAAACCTTCTTCTTAAACCAGGAGCACTCTTTCACCACAACAGCTCAGTAACATTTTTCGGAGCTAAATAGCATCTACTGCAGTGGATCAGGGTGAGTAAAAACGAATACAAAATAGTCGCAAGTAAACCGTCCCAACTGAGAAACAACACAGACTCACCGAACGTGTCCTTCGTTTGAAGTGGGAATAATCACGCTGATCAACGGTGCGTCCTCACTCGCCTGACTGGTATATTCGAATAAAATACGACCGATTTCTATCCCACTTTTGATTAAAGGCGCAGGTTTGGAGCTCAGCAATCGTAAGCCACGAAAATGCGCATAACGAGGCTGATCGGTAGGTTGACAGTCGGAAGGCAAAGCACAGCGGGGTAGACCACTATCATGCATCACATATACAGGTGCCGTTTCTTCCGGCACAGTCTCCGTGTGTTCGGTAGTATTGGCTGAATAACACACAAGCAAATCGAAAATAGTTGAAACAATCTACGAAAAACATGCCGCGTTCAAAATGCGTTGCTAAATGCGAAACTTCAAGTTGTCTCAAGGATCGATATTATTAAACTATTCAAACAAATACAGAAATAGAAACGGTAGAATGAGATCGAATCTATGGCTGTTTGGTTTGCAGCTAGCGTAGTCGTCACTAAGCTATGTTGTGATATCAAACAGGAGCGCAAAATACCGCCATACTTTAGCTGTACCAATTCACACTGACTATGAAAATTGAGTGATGTCTTCATGTGGATTCCCCTAAGAAGTTGGAATGCTAGCAGTATATTCCAGTCCAGTTCAGTTGTAAACCCAAACAGCGATCAAATTACACGCTGTGAAGAGACCATTCACTCTTAAACATGTTGACAGCTGGAAAATGAAAGAAGCGAAAGTCAACTGGTGTGCAGTTATCGTGGCATGTCAAATTCACATTAGGATGTACAGTCGGACCGCCCAAACCCGGGTACGAACCTGAAGCTGTGCGACCGGCAGACAGGACTTGTCACCAAATCCACCATGAACTGCAATCCACATTGACATTAGTTATCACAGAGAGGATTTAAAACGTTGTAATAAATACTCAACACATGGTGTACGTCCTTTTCATATAAGCACGATGTTACAATGTACCTGCATATTTTTCGGGAAATTATGTGTATACACTCAACCTCTTAATATGTCACACACCACAGGCAATCAAAAAGCGTTACAACTGAGGAACTGCTATTTTGATGACGGATGCTATCGGAACCAATCACAGACAATACACTATTACTGCAATTTTATCTCGACCAAATAAGTTTGCGATTTTAATAAAGCGTTACCAAGACAACAGAACTTTGGTTTCAGACACTAGAGCAACTGAAAAGCCGAACATTTCGTTTCCGTATTTTTATTCTAATAGTCATATAGTCGCGAAAGATCAAACTAGTATCGGTCAAATATGCATAAGGTAGGCGCTCAAATAAATATCTAGTGCAAATGTGTGAATAAAACCTTAAATCAGTTCATCTGTGGCCCCAGTAAGTTGATGTCTTAGGAATGCAAACATGTGTATCGTTGTAGCAAAATCTCAAAAACTCTGAATCGGTTGATACTAACCGTAGTACGGCAGTGACAAGTGGTACACTTTTGCTACATATTCAGTCGTACTTTGGAACTCATGAAAAATGCTCCAATCAACATCAAGGTTTTCACACACAGGTTATCAGCAAAAGTCACGTGCAAGTTGGACAACACATTCCTTGATACTGATGGTTAATAACACTTCAAACACCTTTAGGACAGTGCAAATTCACGCCTGTGACGATGCTTATTTTGCAGTCATGTGCACTGTTTAACGTGTGATCAGCAACCAGATATGCTGAGGGAATGTCAAACCATAAAAATTATGAGAATAAAAAATCACTTTAGTACATAGGCAGCATGAGATCAGAAAAAGTGCTAGGTGACGCATAAGTTTCTGAGCCGTACTATATGCATTAATGATAGGGATTATGGATACCAACGAAACAGCTTTGACCATGCTGAACTTATCTGCGGTAATCTCCAAAAGCCTTTACAACCAACATACAAAGGACTATCGTATTTTACCAAGCTCGAGTAATAGAGCATAAGGCAACAACGTATTGACCAATAGTCTGGTTTCAGCACGACTAAATGAGGGACTCGACAGTAAGGAATGAAGTCAAGAACACTCCGCGGGATTTCCAATGAGAGGGTTTATCAAACTGAGTCGGGTTGGCGAAAGAGGTCTGAGCAAAAAATGTTGTCGCACTGTTCGTGAACCGTATCGTAAAGATACGGGTGAGTGTCAAAACAATCCCAACTCAGTTAAAATCTCTCACAGTTTTGTAACCCTGTTACGTAGCTGTGTGGTTCTAATTCAAGAAAGGCCGTGTGCAACGTGACAACGGATCTCGGTCAGTTTTAGAGCCTTTGGCAGCTCTTATGACGTACCAAAAAAGACCACGCTCAAGGTTTCTCTTCAGACTGTCGAACATTGGGCATATAACGTGGGTCGCCACGTCTCACCGATGTAAGCTTCAATGGCCAATCAACTGAGGTGTTCTGCGACCGGCTTATAAGTATCATATTGTTAACTTTACACAGCCGGATAAATTCCATACACAGTGGGATAGGCACAATCTAGTCATAAAGCAGCAGTTATCGAGTGCAATGCACACGCACACCCAATAGCAACACTGAACCTATGTGTTCATTACAGTTAACTCCTTCGGGCGATTCATATGGCACTTGAGTTGGGCAGGAGCGAATACCCCAGACTAGTGACCTGGCTCAGTGGACCAGCCAGCAGGGCGAAGAGAGACCGTGGACATCAACTGTTGACGTAGGCAACCTGCTGTAATCTGAACGTCCGAGCAAGTACCAGAACAACGAAGCTCACGTTCAACAATGCGAGTACCGTTTAGCTTAATGGCACGTGGCGGTAACCACTGCCTAACGAACCACCAAGTAACATCCTAAAGGAGAATTCAGCAAAAATCAACTATCACAAAGAGAACGGCTTGGCAAACGATATAGTTTAGCACGAGAGAAGGCGTCTCACTATTTCCGACACTGGGAAGTTAAGAAGCTGATGATCAGACAGTAAGCATCAAGTCCTCTCGAACATTTGAACGAACATAAAGGAACAGGCAGCTTTTGATCTCCTACCGTTTTGACTGATATCGTTTATGCCAACAACTATTAACGGTTTAAGCTCTAAAGAAGCTAGCCACGAAAAACCATAACAACCGCATTCGGTTCGCAACTGCAAAACTGATTGAAATGTGGATTAATGTAAATGATTAAATACGATAATACATATTATCCCCTGTTTAACGAGAGACTGTATTGAATAAACGAATAAATGGACAGTTTCCCCTACCTTATTTACCTCGGTATTCATTGTTTCTGAGATTAAATGTAGTCGATTGCATAAAGTATCTGTGAACAGTGAGAAACCTTTACCGTTTTACTGCTAACCAACACGTGTCCTAACGCAAACCCGCACACAGTTACTAGTGGCATCATGAAGCTGTATCAACTGAACAGCACTCACTATTGATTGCAGCTGACGCACACTTTTATGAGACAGCCTTACTGACTGCACTAATGACTTTACATCAAACATTATCAAATTATTATATTTCAATGTTCAACCGCTTTCGTTTGTGAGCAGTAAACAGCCTTCCCAAGCGACGAGTTGGGAGACACAATTACTGCCCAACAACTAACAGGTTACCGTTGACAATGAACCTTCCGCGGCGACAAGTCTGCGAGAAATTTGTCTACTCTTTTTGTTCACGGAACCTGACTAATGAAACCCATCCTTCACCCATTGCACCAGTGAAATATAAAAACCTGAACGTCGCCGTTTAAACCGCACATAGATTTTTCGTAAACTACGATTCCGTGAATTCAGGAAAACCAGGTCGATCTTATCCGCATTTTCCAGCTTCATTGTTCATTAACTGAACCATTAAACCCTTGACTTCTTTTTATTGGCAGCCCACGACAGTGGTGTTGACTTAACCAACAACGACAGAATTACCGTAAGATGACGTCTGTATATTCGTGTACTAAGCAAAATCAGCTGAGATAAAGGCGCGATATGTTTCACATGAGATGTGTTCATTCACCAACTGGCTTCGTTAAGAATACACGGACAAAAAGCGTTGAAAATTCCCATAGTGGCTGGCAATTGACACTTTGATTTCGGTGAGGGCAGGTCAGGCTCTGTGGGCGCCCGAGTAAACAGTCCATTATGTGTGCGCCTAGCTGTGGTATTTCAGTGCACTAATATATATAAAGTGAGTGTCGTCGTGACAATAAATCTCTGTTTCACTTTGATAAGTGACCTGGACGAAGTGCCCCACCTCGCAGTATACCAAGGCAACAACAAGCCACTTAATTCATCATCATCATCATCATCATAGACAGCAATACATCAGTGGTTCACACTGATGCTTAACTGCCACACAACCACGAAGAAAAAAACCTATATGGAAAGAAAGAAGAAAAAGAGGAGGGGAGGGGAAGTGGACCTAAGTGGATGGGAGTAGATCATACGCGACTAACAGTCATCACCTGGGTGATAATTATCGCCAAACTTGGAGCACAAGGAACATGTACACGTGTCAAAAAGGAGAATAGGAGCATACTACAATATGCTACCTTATAAACTGCTACATATTACACCTGCACCATCCAGATAACTGCAAGGGATGGTACGATTGGTGCAGGCGAAATGTAGGAACAATTTGAAAGGCGTGGCATTTGATGTATGTGATGCATAAGACGGTTGAGTGTACATATATTTCGCTAGATTAAAAAGGTGACAATAAATTGACAGTATACACATATCTACCAAAATATCTTACACGAAAACGAGCAGTCACATGATATGGAACACGTAGAGAGGGAAACAGATGTAAATTAAATTTTAAGAAAGTCAGCCCCATTCGTCTCGAGAATTGCGTGATGGGATGAGATGGAACAACTTTCCAACAAGGGGCACGTCTCACAATGGTTCCGTTAAAAAGGTATAACTTCTTTGTAAACCATATCATAAACTCTCAAACAGACACCACCGATCGCGGCTACGTACTATGTACGACAGTGCATCTAACCATAGATGCATGAGCCCCACCAAAGGAGATGTACAGAATCGACGCAGCAAAATCGCACACTCAGTTATTTCATGTCTCGATGCAGTCATTTTCTGGCCACTGTACTGCCTTTCCAGGCTGACCCAGAATTTGGCAATGTTATGCGAACCAAGTGCAATGTTGCAAACGAAGCACAGATCCTAACCAACGAGATGGAAGAGAGATCGCGCCGGATGAGGCAAATCTCCGGAATACAAACCCTGAAGACCGCAATCGAGCAGTCTCGGTGCCAAAATGGTGACTTATCATGCGAAAGCAGCGATTCTTACAAATAATTCGCGAACGTAATCTGCTCGAATCGGTCAGGTTTTTCGGACTTTACAAACTATATATATATATATATATATATATATATATATATATATATATATATATATATATATATATATATATATAAAAGCGATAACCAATCGTTTGGCACGTTGTGTGTTTCCGTCGATCCCTCAGTTCACTGACAAGGAATATTAGGTGGTGAACTGATGGCTGTGCAACGAGAAATGAAATTAATGACAGAAATGTTAGGAAGTGGTAGTGTTTACCCTTTAATTTTGGAGCCCCATTGCTTGTGTGAGTTAGGGAGAAATGGTGGAAGAGATGGAGGCTACTTTGGCAAATTGATGTTGTTGTTTGACCGAGTTATTTATGAGATAATGAGAACTAATGAAGCAGGATAGTAAAAGCATTACTAAAACTAAATTGTAGACGCTCTCACGTTCAACTACAACTGGATTTTTTCAAACGTTGACTTCTAACTCCACAGCTGTCCACATGTTCGCGCCACCGGGTGCGAGCAACTGGACGCAGGCAAAGATAGTCAATCACCCTACTCCACTAAGGCATTAACCTTGGCGAGCCCACAAAAATGCACATAGCCTGATAGGGAAGTACTGAAAACAAGCTTTTTTCTCCACGCGTTTGCGCTTATGACTGAAGACGGTATGTCTTCTACTAAAGTTAACAAGCTGTTCTGCCGCCTTGTTGTTATCATCAGACTTGTGCAGTGTATCGACCCGGAAGGCTAGTGCTGACTAGGACTTCGGTCCTTCCAGGTGCAACCTTGTCAGACAGGCCAAAGGGGAGCAGCCAGACGAAAAGCAGTTACACTCATAGGATTGTATGTCGCACTACTGACCGCGTAGGAGTGCTTAGGTAGTGAGGCACGATCCTATGGGCATACAGCAGAACTATTTTTATAGTTGCGGCACTGCTGTCTTCCGTATCAGGAAGAAGGGGGTTACACAAGACATCCCCAAAAAGAGAACAATCCGACCGCCCAACGGCTGACAGGAACCGTGGGCGTACTATCCCATACGGTCGACTTTTTCATGTTAAGGATTGAACGAGAGTTAGCCGCAGACATAGCGAGTCTGTCATATTACAAACGCTACGTTGATGATACACTAGTATTCAGTCGGTCCAAACAGGCAATAGATAACCTAGTGCAGCGCCTAAATAGTTGTCATCCCAATCTGAAGGTAACGTGAATTTGAGACTGATAATTGTCTGCCGTTTCTAGACATACTCATAAGTCGCCGGGAAGATGGCTCTATCAAAAGAGGTGTTTATAGGAAATCCACGTGGTCCGGTCAATACTTTAGTAGTTTCACACCGGTCCATCAAAAGCGCGCACTAGTGAATACACTATTCACACGCGCAAGACGAATTTGTACACAAGACAGTCTTATGGAGGAATTAGAGTTGATCACGACTGTACTACAATCGAATGGTTATCCAAAAAGGTTCATAGAAAGGCACAGTAGGCCGAAACCGCCATCCGAACAGGTGGTCACTGTAAGAAAGAAAGGTTTATATAGAATTGCCTTTTAAAGGCGACTACAGTATGCATCCAAACAACACAAAGATTGATGAATTCGATTAAACGGACATTCAACGCAGCCGCTTGAGACACGAAGCGCATTTCGCAGACTAACTCAGACGTTTCACCTTCATTAGCATGGTCAACACATCTTCGGTCGAGGGACTAAGCGTGACAGTGTTATTTGCATACCCCGTGTCGATCAACCGAGATCCAGGAAGAAACTGTATATACAGCTTTAGTAAACACTACTAAGAAGTGATCGTCCGAGGCAGTTGACCATGAACCCTCGCCTTGCTTGTAGTTTAGGGTTAACAGTGATCTCAACAGCTTCACATGTTTCCCTGGTACTCTTGTGAAGTAATATCATAATTCCCAGTGAACGTTGAGTAGCAGAGGCCGAGCTTCTCAACTACTATACTTTCCGAGTTCCTAAACAAGGTCTGTTATCCTCGTCGGCTAGCTCGTCAAAGGAGCTGATGTTTCTCCATAAATCGTCGTCAAAGTGAAACTGTCATCAACAGCATCCAATGGCAGACAAGGTCTGGGAATCCAGCCTTAGTGCTTCACTTACTCATCTGCGCGCTGATTTCGACTCTGGCTTAGTGATTCTGACGGCAATCATTCGTTCTTCGCTTCGCGGGCTTCGCAAAATAATCGCTATTTGGTGACTTGAACAACTAACGTACACTAGCCTTATGCCTCTGTGTGTTGTTCACATATGCGTTTCTGTGGTGCCTTCGCTCTACTCTGGATTTGAATATATGTATGAGATTACTGTTGAAACTAAAGAGCACTGCAGGTACTTTCTGAGTCCAGAGGATCCTGTAGACACAAGACGAAGCAAATAACTGGTCTAGGTGCAATGCAAATTTCTCGTGAAGATCGACTCATCCTTATCACCCAATTACTCTTTATTCCTTAGGAAGCAGAATTTAAATCGGATTTTTATTTTACTAGTTCGAAGATATCTAGTTAGATCTGCGCCGTTATTCCATAGTCGATTGAGTGGTACTAAGGAAGGTGGCACTTCTCTTCAAGTTGCTAGATGCGAGTCTTCGAGAGCCGTGCGACAGGACACTATGGGCCGTGTTGACTTTCGCTGAAACCTACTTACCGCGGTTTTGCGCTTTACTTCGTTCCTCCCTGTAATGTTTGGGTGCGTCTCGCCGCCATTGCGCCTGTTTGCTCTCATGATTCGCGGTCTTCCGGCCGCCTGAAGCTGAGCGTTGCGCTCCCAGTTGGCTAGTGTCTAAAATCGTCGATTGATTGCGACAGCCTCAGCAAACCGCAAGAATCTTGGATTGGGATGACGTAACAAGATTCTGAATGCACAGGTCGGGTCGATGACGTGACCAGTGGTCAGGATGTGTCTTGCGACTGCGGACACTGGCTGCTTGCGTGTTTCAACGACATTGCCGTTCTTCGATGATACTGAGTTCTGCACCCATTTAGGCAAATGTTCCTTCACTCTGGAAATCAAACACCTCTCGGTTCTGCCTATGTAACTTTCTTTGCAGTTACATGTAAATTGGTAGATACAGTGTGAGGTGGCACCGACAGGCTGATCTCCCTTGATTGAAGGCACAGGCAGCTTCTGGGTTCGAGCTAGTACATAACAAAGTTCAGCC
>LOND01004689.1:15399-25556 GCA_014220965.1 Paragonimus kellicotti
GCTTAGTACCACAAAGGTTAACAATCACGAGCTTATTTTTATCACTCTCAAAGATAGGGAGGTAAGTTAAGTATGCCCAGTCTTCCTCAACCGATAGAAGGAATGATGTTTACTGGACATATTTACAGTCGCTTTAGAAATTTTGTTATATTAGTTTCCTGCCGGATGACTTAATTATCCGGATAATTTAACACGCCTCGCGCATATTCTAATCTTGTATTCCCAATTTCTGTTTACAAAAGGTGGCACATAGTCTTATGGCCTCACCAACTTTCCCCGTGCAATAGGAGAGACAAAGTGTACCGCCTCGAATGCAGTCGAACATGAAGAATGTCGGCTTTCCGCAAACTAACGGTAAGATACTTCTAGATTCCATCGCGAAGTAACAAGTTCTTTCCCAATGCTAGCTATGCTGCAAAGGTTTTCTTGCGTAAGGCTTCATCGGGAGCAGTAATTTAACGAAGTTCGACACTTCATTTACTAGTAAAATGAGTACTGCTATGTCACAAGGAAACTGGCTGACATAACTTGAACGCCACTCACAGCTGATCACAGCTTTTACACTCAGGGTGACTTCGATGATTTTTCCGTAAAGAAAACCATACTCAAGTTTCGATCTCGTTGCAACGCATCAGTAATGCACAGCCTTGTAACGGACGGAATGCGAACTCCGATTACATTTTTCACAGATAACTATGCTGACCACAACATCTCTGACCTTAAACTGGGCACGACCGAACTCCCTCAAATAAACGCGCAATCACATTCATTTTTGCAAGTGATGTTTGGACTGGCCGACAACCCCACAGAGATGATGTAGCAACTGTTCTGTTGACTTTATTGGAACGATCAGTGGATTAGACATTCACACGAACTTTAATCCCGAAACCCGTAGACTTGCTAGTCTAACTAAAGTTCAAACCTTGGTCATGTCAAGGGCACACAGTACTGGTCTGCTTCACTGATGACAAAATCCTCAACTTGTGCCTTTTTTCAAAACGGGTTGTCATGAAGTCTGTGTAAATAAGAATCGTAAGATCATTGATGAAATATGTAGGATTTACATCAGCGAAATTCTCCACCACTTATCAGCCACCAAAACACTGTACAGTTAACTTAATGATTTTTGTACTTGCAATTTGATGGGGGTGCAAATACAGCCTACAACCAAAATTAAACGAGTAGTTACCGCGGTTTTATTCCAGAATGATTAAGCAATCTTATCACTGAACGTCACCGAATGTGGCTGGGCCCATAAATATTGCGAATTACCTTCTCCCGACGTAGGGTCGAAGAAGCAAAAGCTGCTGCCTTATGAGAACGTGGTCGGAATTAAAATCATGGTTATGCTGACGATACACATCAGTAACTAGAGCAGCAGTGATCTTTGTTTGAGAGTGTTTAGCACATTGCCAGTTAAGATATATATGTCTAAATGAGCACCGCTGATAATGACAATGAAATTCTGATCCATGAGTTAGCCAATAAGTCGCACAAGTAAGGACTACTTTACACCGTGTTCGCAAAACTTCCTTCAACGGTCCAAGGGCTTACGTAGTCAAATGCCTTGAAGTTATGTAAAATGATAACATCACCCAGTTTGACTTTGTCAGCCATGTTTGCTTGATTTCTAGTGGCAGCGTTAACAACGGTAACACATGAAGATCCTTTTCGAGCCCCAAGCCTTGTTGAGCACCAGTACAGACTGTAACAAATGCTCTTGTCACTGGAACCTAATCAAAACCCAATGACTTTGAAATCGAATTTACAACGATGTGTTCAGTTTATATTCGAACGGCAAGATGCAGTCAACGTCACTGAAGATATTACCGTAAGTTCACCACTATTCGCCTAAAATTCAACATTTTGCCATTTTTACTTTTGCTGGACGTTGCACTTCTATAAATTTGGAGCATCTGCTCGTGCCATGTGACTGCATTATTTCAGATGACCCAGATTTCGTGCATCGTACTTATCGAACCAACAAAACGTGGTTATATTAGCAACTTTAAGCCTACATCGCGTCCATTTTCCAACCACGTTCCATTACCTCTGCCAAGGCAGACCGTTTTCAACTGACTCCGACATAGTGATCAATAGTGACACCAGTTAGCAGTAGACAAAAAGCAACCAGTATGTGGCCCACCTTTGAGGGACTCCTTCCAAAACGTTGACTGATTTTTAGGTACAGTTCGGGGTGTACCACCTCCAATAAACAACTGCTTCATAACAAACGGTCCAAAATTTTTTCCCTGAAGACCCTGACAAATTATCAGGCAACAACTTTGCTCGATTAATGAGTACGCAGGCACTCTTTAGGTCAGGGCTCAAAACACCAGCAGGAACGTGGGACTTTTGTCGCATTCAGGCCTACGGCGGGCTCAAAACTCAGCCCCACGTGACCGACTTGAAGATAAAGCGATAACAGTTGGACAGCAGTAAGTCAGCCCAAATGAATGCAAGTCATCCAAATAATCAGGCTGACTGTATGATAATAAGCAGGAAAAGATGACAAAGAAATTCATACACATGCCAGCACACATGTGTGCATATCTGAAAAAGGCTGAACAAGCCCAGCCGTTCCTTGGACAGAGAACTGAACGTCGAACCAACACACGACAATATCATCAACACACTCTAACAAAAGCGGCTACTTCTGAGGTGCACTTAGTTCAAGTAAATCAGAAGATACACGGAGAAAGGTTCACACCGGAGGATACTTAAATCAATAATTTACAAATAACCATAAAAGACGTTTATCACCAGATGTTAACCGTTCGTTTCCTCTCCTCATTCACATGCGTAAAACGTTAGAATAAATAATACTTGCGGATAAAAACAATGTTTTGTAGTTATGCGAAGGTGCAGTCGATTTGAAAACTAACACCCTGACAAGATCGCAGAGTATGACCTAACCCTCTGGAGAGGAAGAACAACAGTTCATCACTGATGTAATTGAAACCGCCAGTTCGTTGTGAAAAACTCGCACTTTCAGCCAGTGGTGACAAAGTTGAGTAGTCAAGATAAGTGTAACCGTCCACACCTGACATTTGGTCTACGCATCGCCCGCAAGTGGACCCCAAATCGGACACGAGATTAGGTCGAAAATAAGCCCACGTCAATATTAAACTAGCAGATAAGTAAGTTGTGAAAAACCCAACTGGTCTCAAAGGTGAGCTCCAGCTTTAAAACTGAGGGGTTCCGAAGGGAACCGCCAAGTGAAAGACAGACAGTGGCATTATAAATGGCTGTACGCGCCACCGTTGATTCAATACAATAAGGCAGGTGGATAGGATCTAGTGGCTGAAACCCGAGCAGTTGAGTATTAGTACGGACTACGGTATGGAGAACGAACTTTCTCAGTTCGGTGGCCAACAATGTTAGAGTGTCTACGATGAGCCAAGACTGACGGTTAACAAACACATGTACATCTATAACGTTATTTTAAATTTTCACACATTCTAGAGGACTTTTTCGTACACTCTAACTACCGCGGATCTCCAAGCAGCCGGTAACAAGTTGGAGGTGCCCTTATTTGATAGTGGCATGGCGCTGACATTTATTCAACGGTCAGAATTTTCTGAATTTCATATAAAGCAATTAGTTCCCTTGGTGAGGTTGAATAAGACAGTGAAAAGATAAATCATTTAATGTTCTCTGATGTAGCATTATGTACATTCTGACCACACATTGATATGTAAATAATGCTTAGAACTAGTTACATGTTCATGTGTGATCAGAATGTACGAAATGTTACTTAGGAGAACGTCACATAATTTATAACCTTCTCAGTCTTAATGATTTTTTATATGAAATATGTGATCCCCATTTCCAAAGTAGAGTAAGAAATATTCACTTAATCGGACAGCTGAGAGTTTTCGTTTTATTCCACTAGATCTTATTGAAAACAGTATACAGCATATATGCTTGTCAACCTTCATGCCTACAGAATTATCCAGATTGCTACGGAAGGTAGGCATATTCGCAAATTCTCAATTTTGTGAATAACTTTCAAAAATGAACCGATGTGTTTGTCTTGTTTGCGTACTGCTGTATTTTGGTCGAAATCTCTAGTGTACACATCACTGACTGTATAATGGCAGATACTCATGTGTATAATTACTGGAGATATACATAGCTGTATTCCTCCTAAGTAACGTACTTGGTAACGTATTCGTTGCAAATTCCGTTTGTGATGTACAAATAAACCTTCTGCAATCAAAGAAAACCGGGCCACACTACAAAACTCGTTACTGAACTTGCCACCGCATCACATCTCCTGTAATAAAGTTGTATCCATCACTTTTAGTTATAACTAATCCAAACTTTATTCGGCAACACCTTAGGCACTCCAATCAAACCATGCCTATGTCCAACAATTTCAAACAGGAGGTACTAAGAACTCTAATACAGATGCTACCTACAAACCCAAGGACAATGCATTATAGTATACACCTCATAGCATTTGCTTTATACTATCTTCTGTTAAACTGACCAGGTCACATGTGTTCTAGCTAACAATAAGCCTCAACCATGACAGCTGTTTAATCGATCAATTGTGCTTGTGAAATTAAAAGATGGCTTTATCAACGTCTTAAGTTTGGCAGTATACAGGAATGCGTTTCAGAACAAAATCTATATAGATACCCATCAACTAGATGAAAATACTGACACAGCGCTACTCATTTCATTCATTTGTGCATGTATTTTTTAGGTTTGTCCACAAACGTACTTAAAGTGATGCCAGGTGTGCTTGTTTAATCTACATGTACTCATTTTCTGGCCGCTTTAACTGCTTATGATAGTCTCCTTCGTGCCCGAAGGAGAAGGCAGCTAGTAGATTGGTTTGCCATCTGCCGTTCAATATGAGACCAACAAAAGTAACTGTGCAGTTCTGTCTAGTGTTTTTAGTTTACCTCGCCCTACACCTCATCGGACAGCTAACCGCTGTGGCTTCAGTGGATTGAATGACCAGTGCGCATGTTCTTCATAAACACTTTCAAGTGCAGAAACTTACCAATCCGTCGCCGGTAGATTAATCCATTATACAAGTGAGGAGATGTAATGAGAAAAATCACCGAAGCTCAATGGAATCCGAGGAAGATAACAGTGGCTACTCAAAATATGGTTGCTTTGATGCTAAATGAGGCGTTCAAATCGGCTAGGTCGACATATATAACTATAACCTATGTCCATTCATCTTTATCCGGCTTGTCAGAAAACAAATGGACCTGTCCTCGTTGTTTTGCCAAGACAATGAAAACCTTCACATGGGTATACTATATCAAGTTCTATCGGTCACAGCCACAGCCATTACAGCAGTACTCCTAGGAGGAACGTTTTACACGTAGACCGTCAGGGATTCTGGTGTGTCCACAACCGTATCGATCAGTACATCACCCTGAAAGCAAAGCATGTTGAAAACTGTGATTGCGCAGTTCGTAATAAGAAGGTTGCAACGTCTAGCATATTCATTTTTCTTAGACTTGAAAAGTATATAAATCGGACATCTTAGTGATTTCGTTGAAAGCTTGCGATGTATACAAATAAACGCTACTTGTTCTACTTTCTACACAAGCATCGACATCAACGGTATAAACTGGATTTTCCTATTAGCGCGTCCTCCGTAAAACGTTAGGATATGACCTGCTCCGTCATGTACGTCCAGTCTTCCTTGATTCTAATGACTTTGCTTATGACTATTCGTGTAATGACAAACTAAATTTGTTATTCACCGTTGGTTGAATCCGCCTCACTCATTAATGAAAATTACAGTTATTCTATGAAGGTTTCCTCCACAGGTATATTGTACAACATACCTGCCGAAACTAACTGCCGTACTCAAGATTATTCGGGATTTTGCAACAGCAAGATTATGCAGAAGTCACTCCTGTGATAATATTGTGTTTGGTATACGAATTTAGGTTTTCCTGTTCTCATAATAGTGGTCTTGATTTGCTTGTCAGGTTTTTGTTCGCCATGGGTTAGTACTGTGTAACCCAGAGTCTTATCATTAACTACATCGACTACTCCTTGGAATTCCGGTTGTCATTTTAGTGTCCCTAGGAGACTGCTGAAGTGATGTGGTTCGGTCTACGGAATTCATATTAAGAGTAGTCTCATGTGAGCTGCTTGCAACTTTTCACTGCAACATCACATTTGTACGTAGCATTATCTTCCCCTCATTTTTCTAAGCATTTCCCAAACGTACAAACGTGAAGACCACATCGACTGACACTGTTCATCTTATACGACAAAAATACCGTCAGTACTCCGAGAGTGATCCAAAATGATAAGCAGTTCAAGATGTGCAAATTATTAAAAACTCGTTAACTGATTGTACTGACATGATTTCAATTGGGGGTATAGAATTGCACAAGACATACTTTGAGCAGAAATTTATTTTCGTCAGTTGACCTACGGTGTGTACATAGGCGTAAAGATGTTTACCATCTTGACCGTCCAACTAAGGCTCATTGTCTGCCAGCAGAACGGTGATAACGTAACAAATATGTAAAGCTTTCCAAGGAAACAACATCGCAACACAGTAAAACAGTCGCTGAAGAGCACAAAAAGTGTACAGAGTTTGATTTTCCTTAACAACTCACAAATCAAAAATGTTTGATTGATTGAAGTAGTATGCAGAGTTTACGAGCAGAGATTTTCTTCGTCTTTGCTGCGGCCTTGACAACTGTAAGGTTTAAACTAACCTTCTTCATGAACAGAATTCAAGTCATCAAGCGAGATGTTGATCATTTCAGTTTGAACAAATGGTAGCTGCCAGAGGCTTGTGCTGTTCACCGTCTGTTTTTCGGACTATCACAAACGCTAAATAAACGATGATGGTCTGGAACTTCTGTACTTGGTAACTTTACTGACGGATTTTGAATGACATCCAGTGATGCGTTAACAAGATCTTCCTGCTGTTTGTCTGATATATCTCGCATCACAAGTTCTGGTGGATTGTTGCATAACAAATGGTTGAGGATTAAGGATGTCATTCATCTTTTTGTCAAGCAAACAAAGTGAAGTTTGACTAAACATATTGACTCATCCTGCAATTAATGGCATTAACGGAAACAAGTTTTATATTGTGAAGTTCAGTTTCTGGAAGCGAAAATAACTAGATCCCCTCTGGTAAATCGTACCGCCTGTTGCCGCCTTCACGCAAACCTGTAGATATCTTCATATTTCCTCTTTGATGTACACCACCAATCTGCATGTTCCCTAGAACTGAATTTTTAAGGTGTGGGCATCTTGGGTTTGTAAGGCTATCTAATGTTACTTCTCACTGAAGCCAAGGTTGGAGTGTTGTCTATGGGTTCAAGATTTAAGATCTGCTCTAAACATGCTGGTAGGTTAACAAATTCAGGTTCAGTTTGAGTACGTATCTGACTACTTGATCAATCTGGAACTTACAACAAAGGCAAACGCCAGCTTTTTTTAAAGCCAAATTGATGGATATTTCATAGGGGGTTTTGTTACCAACAGTCAGCCAACGAGGTTGTTTAACATTCTTCAAGTTATCAGACAGCTACAGGAAACAGTTCATTGATTCATAGGTTGTTAAAGGAGAGAGAAGGATCTCTGCTTGTCCGTTCCTGCCTCTGTGATGCTCAGTGAAAAATTGTGTTGGACTGTTCATAGGCATGAAATAAAAGTGAATGCAACAAACCCAAGAGTAACTTCACTGAAGCTGTTGGCTGAAATCATTTCTGCTGTGGATACTGAAACACTATTCCATCATACATACACATGTGGTGATCTATGACATTGAGGTAGTGCAGCGGTTGGGAAACCTGTAGTACCAGTTGTCTCTCACATATGTGCCGATCGAGTAATATTTCAAAACTCCCAACCGATTCAGTTGTGACCACAGAGTTGGACAATGCGTTCCAGTGTGAACAGACCCTAACTGTGAAACAGTTCTGTTCACAACGTGACCAGCCTAGTCCATAACTCGCTTTCAACAAGTGACCCCTTAAACGTTCATCATTATTTGATGAGAGGAAATGTGTCAATGGATCACCAAGGGTGTGGAGTATTTTCTAGGTAAGAATTAGGTTTCGTTTGAGATGTCTGTAATTCATTGAGAATTGACCTAATTCTGCCAGTCTTTCCGGTAGGGGGTTTTCCTGAGCCCCATAATTCTTCTATTGAACCGTCTTCGAACAAGTTCAATAAGTACCAGAACAATTTTACTGTAAAGATGACAGGCTTGTATGTTGTTTCCTAGGTGGGAATAGATTATGCAAACAGCGGAGTGGGAAACACTTCAGAATGAACGTTTTCACAAATTCTTCCCATAGGGTTTAGCGTCTTTGTGCCTTTTTGGCCGTAGCAGCACAGTTTGTGGATAAACTTAAACCGTCTGACACTATGGACCCTAGGTCCATTTCGCACGCTGACAGGATCGGCCACAGTAATAGTCAGCATGGTTTTGATGACGAACTTACACGGCTTTATACTTGTTGAGCAGTTGAACGGTGTTAGTTCCTGTGGATCTCTGACTTAAACAGTTTAAATCGTCTTGTAGGGTCATCACATCTCCCCGGGTACTCTAGAACTCACCACAGTTTTGTGTCATTGGTATTGAGCAACAGCAGCGATTTGACTACACTGGGTAGTTCAAGAACGAAAAAGAATGAATAACGGGTGGTCCTAAGACTGATCCTTCCGAAGTACGGTTGTTCAATAGGAACCACCATAAAAACTTGTCCCCTTACCTCGATTTTGAATCTGCGTTTAATCAAGTAATCATTTAACCAGATGAGTAATCGCTCATAAAAGCCATAACCCTCGTAATGTGTGTAATCTATCTATCTTGAAAATCAAAACTACTCACT
The DNA here is from genome assembly GCA_014220965.1 of Paragonimus kellicotti. NCBI lineage: Eukaryota > Metazoa > Platyhelminthes > Trematoda > Plagiorchiida > Troglotrematidae > Paragonimus > Paragonimus kellicotti. The sequence continues at coordinate 24,246 of LOND01004689.1, forward strand.
TTGGCATTTTGAACGATAGTGGAATAAGTGGGGCTGTATCAACAGTTTCACTTACCTTGTTAGTATATATACATATTTTGATCTGAAAAGCGCTCCCGTTTTCCGCCAGACTTGAGACACTGATAACGACAACCTTCGTATTCACGCACTTTAGCAACTGATTGAGCGTGTACCACACCTGTTACATATCATTAAGTAGAACACATGTGACTTGTAGTCAGTTCCACTGGAGTGGTGATAGTGTTACAGTTCGTATCATGTGTGTAATATTTTGATATATTACATTTATCACGCGATTCACACGATACATATGACGGTTAGAGTTTGTAGAAACTTGATAGCCTATGTAAAGTTCACTTTAAATTTGAAATTTAGTTGAACAGATTTAGGCAGAGTAGTAGTGCAATGAGTTCAGCCTGTTGGATTAATCAGTTTAACTACGACACAAATGGAAACATTTACAGAAGACCTGCTAGGTGACTGACTAACAGAAAATATACCAAACCACAGCTTGTTGGGCACGCAGTAAGCACTGTTCAGCGCACAGCAAATGGCAGCTGACTAGGAACCATTGCAGTATTTTAAGAGCAGAGTAGCTTCACCGGAATGAATATACGAGTAAAAAGATATCTAGAAACCTTGACTTTGTGTATAAATGCATGCGTCTAGTGTGTGCCTTAAATAATCATTTGTTGGTGTTAGCACGAAGGTTCGTATAGGCATTCCTAGCGTGACCCAGTAGGAAATCGAACGGGTGTTATCTTTTATTTTAGTTCTAACGAAATCAGTGGTTTGGTGGTTGGAGAATCTTAGAAGTCCAGCCCGAACTATCCGTAATACGTAGAAAACTACTCTCAGTTTGTGCATCCTGTCTGACTGCGGTCACGATTGTACCGATGTATCCCGCTAACTCACTTCTTACTAAAACGATTTAATAATGACAAATTCTTACGAGATGCGAGAGATAGGACTGAATCTATGCACCGAATTCATACTGCAAATTAACTGAATATCATCTCAAGCCTACTGTACAACATAACAGCTAATTGAGCCAAAGTTTAGTCTGCAATCTCGCAAGTACATGTTGCAGGTGGGACTACCGTCTTTACTCCAGAAAACGTTGGACATTCCGAAGCTAGCCTGTAAGAGATGGATCAATTCTGCATGCAACGTAATAGTCCAGCGGTGGGTATTTGGGGACTCCGTTAGTTTGCGACCGATATACAAACTAATGAAAATGTTCAGTTTACACCATTATGATCGTCTGTCTCGTTTGATGAAGGAGAGTAATCAACAACGTGTCTTATTTAT
>LOND01004692.1:21114-31946 GCA_014220965.1 Paragonimus kellicotti
TTTTCATTGCAAGTAGAGCAGAGGAACGCCAGTCTTATGCGTTGTTCCATTGTAAAAAGCACCTCCCCGTCTTCGTAGGCCAGTGAAGACAAAGTGGAGTAATTTGTCTCCATGGTGTTCAATAAAAAAACGGTATTGCAACGACAATGTGATATCCCCCGCACCTGGATGGACTGCAGTGTGGTAATGTAAGTCAGGAACATTCCATGCTGTTTCCACAGTTCATACAGAGGAGATAGAACTAAGGGATAGATGGCGTCTCACCAACTCGATAGCAGTAGGGCTGGACGATGTGGCATCACCCTCATACGTGCGCCGTTGTTAGGTGTTCGATTTTACTTTCGGTGCACACAGTACGTACAACGAAACAATACAGCACACAAATATTCGAGTAATATAGACGAACCAAACCTTCAGCTTCATGTTGGTCACATATACCGGTCAGTTTGGGGCCAACCAAAGCATACGAACGTGGTCCAGTCGGTTTCATCCATGGCAACGGAGCGACCTTCTCCAGTACAGCAAGGAAAAAGCCACCGGTGTTTTGGTCCTGAGGGAACACGCGGAAACATCGATCCAGACCAAGCTCCGCAACGTTCGGTGGTGGAAACAGACTCGGACGTAGATTGCATTGCTGACTAGAGGGACGCAAACAAATATAAGTCGTTAAACCTAAACTGTACAGTTGATGGGCTTGATAAAGCCAAGTTAGGGTTTAGCTATCATAATGAACGGAACATCGGAGAGAATGAAATGAAACACAACACAGGCACCGGAAATTTTGATTCCGAGGACATTCTGATAACGTGTCTAATAATTGATGGGTTCCAATCAGAAAGCCAGTAACGTATTGGGGAAGGAAGTCATTGATTAGACACTAGTTAGCTTGCGAGCTCATACAAATTAGCATAAGCGACGTCCTTCGGTAAGTTAGGGAAATAGTTGGAAATTGGCCAGCCAGCCCAGAAAAGAACCTCCAATATCAAAAACATCAATAACTTCCAACTGCTAAGGCGCCCACTCTGGCCCGTCACACATTGATCACGTAACCGTTGAATACAGACTAGCTCGGATAGTGCGAAAAAATGTATGACGATGTGGATAACAATGAGCCGGCATTCGTAAAACGTGTCCGAGCTACCCCGTGAAACAATACGCCACGTAGCAAAGCGCGGCCATAGTACTTAGAAATAAAACAGATGAACAAAAATTGGCCTAGCTAACGTCGTTCTCAAAGCCGGTATCGACGCCTACTATCTGACGTATGAGTTCACGGTAGCCCGATGGCAACGACGTCCACTTACCAATCACACGGTTACGGATTATAAACCCCGTTTACTGACATTGTTATTGTACCGATTTAGACGGTAAAGTGTAATGCCACCCGCAAATGACTCTGCAAGTTATGTGATGGAAAACACCGTGAAGTGAATTTTAAGAGCCCACCAATTGCATGGTCAAGGATTCGAACTCCTGTTACCTTGAATGTTTCTGTTGTTTAGGTCTGATCAGTCTGAGACCACTGTGCCACCGATATGAGACGCGAAATGGCACGTGCCCGTGGATCAGTGGTCTATAATCTGGGAGTTATAGAAGGTAACTCGGAAGTCACTGGTTCAAATCCTTGCCAGACAACCAAGCAACAGTGAAACGAACCAAAATGAACCGCAAGGTTTGCAGGGGAGACCCAACGAAGAACATCGTTAAGACAGTATTAATTTGATGACTCCGTGAAGGGAAGCTCTAGCATATGCACTATGAAAGAGATGTGACCTTTCACATTCTCCGTGGATCACTTCCGCTGCAAACACATCCTAGTGTTCTATAACGATGTGTATTTGTCCTGCTTACACTGTATTCAGCCATAGTCTTCCATTGTTACTTAAAGTTTTCTAATCAGTCCTCATGGCAAAAATTACTGACCCTAGGTGCTTATTCGCAGGTTTATTAAACGGTCCAACCACGAGCTTTTACATGACACTGTCTAGTCTAATCACGTATAGTGATTGCGCCATACATTATCACACAAAAAGTGACCTTCATCTGTGAGTAGTTCGCAGGATGATGTTTCGATCACAGCTTGCTTTGTGGCATGTAGCCACGTGTAATCTGTATCATAAACTTTGCTTTTGTGATAATTCACGGTCCATTGTTCACGCCTATGCATAGTGTCCGGCCTTAGATCCACGGTTCCAATGGAACGGGACCACAAAAAGCCAACGTTTCGCCCGGAAAATAGGATTCACCTATTTCTCATATCTTTTCCTTCAGATTTTTATACCCCTCTCGGGAGCGGCAAGTTATGTACGTATCCGTTTGGGAACCAGTTCGATCAACAGACAAGCTCAGAGCGATTGGTCTGTCATTCGGTCACGAAAAATGAGGTGTACTTTCCAACGTAATCTGACTAACGAACAACGCAAACGCCAAACATCCGCGGAACTGTCATCATACAGTCCGGATTGCTCACGGATAACATGAATCAGTGCCTACGCGGTAAACCGTCGCGTGACTGTCCCTACATCAATAACACTGTCCGGTACAATATGGAAAATCATGGTGCACAAATGCAAGCAGACAGAAAAGGACAAATGTGCACAGATTCTAGACAGCCTTTTCAAAAAGCGAGTCAATAAACAACTAGCAATGCACGTGTTTGGCAGTCGTCTTCACCCATTCCCGACTATATATCATGACGACCATATCGGCCACGCGGCAAATTGACCTATTTTGTGTGAAAACCTCACAAGACAAATAACTCACAGTATGAGGTACGTACAAAAGGTGTTTGTTTGTGGTGATATAGGTAGAGACCAGAACTATGGGTTTGTTTGGTGAAAGTGATCGCTCTAGAGGGTGAGAAACACTGAGTGCATGGTAGGAGGTTTCGGCAACTCAAAATCAACGAAGGTAGTTTCATGCCTACTAAACATCATAGACGAGAAAGGATACAGAAGTACGACTGGGAAGTAATTAAATTGTAACGTGTTTATCGTCAAACAACTATGAATCAAATATCCCCTAACACTTTCAGAAATATTCCAAGCGACGGGAGCCTGCATTGGTGATCATAAAATCGCTACTTAATGTTAACACTGCCGAACTATTTTGATAAAGGTAGTGGCGAAACAAATCCACCCCTTTACGAGTGTTGGTCAGAACCCACTCAGTTTTGTACGGACTGCAATCGGCAGTGTACGAATGCAAGCGAAAAACACACCTGTGGGGTACGTCCTCGAACTTGTCGAACCAACAGCCCTTTTTGTTCATCACACGCCAAGTGGTCAGACCAGGGCGAGTTTGAAATTTACCGTGAGATGCATCTGATCCACGCCTGGTCACACATGCCAGTCGATCGGGTTCTACCAACCGGACTGCACCCTGGCAGGCATGCAGCATGCTGGCTATGACAGCCTCATTTTCGAGAGGATTGAAACTGCATGTAGAATACACAAGACGCCCATGATCCCCATCAGATGTAGTGTCCCGTAACAACTCCAAACCGCGACGAAGAATTCGCAATTGAAGATAGTGCTCGGCAATACCCAAATTCGGATTCCAACGAAGCCAGAGATCGGGATTTTTGCGCAGCGTTCCATCCCCGCTGCATGGGACGTCAGCCAAAACGCGGTCGAAAAGAAATTGCCTCATTTCGACTTTGTCAGTCTATGTATATGAGAATGAGAGAAGTAATGTTCAAGTGAGATCAAGAGGAACTGTATGCGATCTGTTGTGATAAAGTAGAAATATATGTGGAGACGGCTTAGAACTAAACAGATGAGTAGGATAAGAAATTACTATATGCGTATGTGCATGCTTAGAGATAATAGAAAAAATGGTCAACATTGTACAAGAAACATTGCCACATTTAAAAATGTACTAGTGGTTTTACGAAAAAGTACGCAGAAAATTACGGGAGAGCAGCCCAACTAGCGTGAGAGAACACAAGCAGAAACAGAATGTCAAACAAGGGATAAGGTGTTGTAAACACAATGAAGTGCGAAATAAAAGGAAAATCTGAACAGCTTACTAAAAGCGACTGTCATACATAGTGATCAGGTTGTGAGAGAGAAATAACGTCCAGGAAGCCGACAGAATACAATCTGGAAATAGTTTTAACGATCAATAGAAAGCAAGCAGCAATCCACAGAGTCTTGAAGAGAGAGAATAAACGTCTTCATATTCGGAAATTTTGAGAGCAAAGAAATGAGAAACAGATCACATGGTCAATTAAGTTGGATCATACCACAAAAATGAAAAAATACTGTCATTGAGTGCGAATCTTCTGTTAAAATGGCATCAGTAAATTTGTCAGACATGGTTTATAGGCAACCACAGTAGACTGTAAACAGCTCGAACAAAACCTCCATCGGCAGAACCACCTTTCAGCCAATATGGATTAGACAAGTACAGTGCATTGTTCTTGCTCAAGCCCGTTGCAACTTTGTTAACTCGGGATGACGGATTAATCACTCTCTCGGACAGTATAAAGCATTACCATCACTATCAGCACTTTCTTGTTGCTAATAGCGTCCCGTTAACAATTGCTTATGTGAATGCCAGTGGTTTGCTCAGTCACCAATTCTCACTCGGCAAGGTAAACAACCTCCGAATCAACACACTTCTCTCATGCTTTGCATACTGACTGACAAAAAGACGGCTGATACTAACAAGCGAGTGCAAACATGTAGAAGCGCAACGAGTCAAAAGTCAACGGTTTCTGCAGGTCCACATGAAAGACATACCGGTATCAGCTGCAGTGATTCAAGAATGGGCTATCCAAATGGCTAGTACTCTGATCATTAAAGTTCTCATCAGCGACGGATAGATCGTCAACTTTCAGTAGAGAAACTTCACTAATAAATAGGCCTAACCGTTCGACCATAACTAAATCTCATGCCCATATCCTTTCGCTGAATGAAGTACACGAAACAGCCGGTATTTTCAACACTAATGTTCCAGCTTTTATCATTTGTAACCTTCTCTGGAAGAGAAAAATTTCAATAAATGCTATCTGATTTCAGAATTCCGTGAACAGCCCCAGTCAAGTCTGCTTCATTTTTTAGTAAATACATCAAGTGCCTCGAATTGTTGATGTTGCCGTACGCTTAAAAACTACGGTAGCATGTTGTTAGTAGTGTACCAAACAGGTTCACAAAACAGCAAGTCCAGTTAATTAGACCCCTTATAACTGAGGAATACTAACTGAATATGCCGTTGCCATTCCCACAGGAAACACTTTCGGAATTCCCGACTATTTTTGGAAGAAGGAAAATCGCACTAAACGATGTATGTTGCAAGCTGCCAGGATAAGGACACTAAACTTGCGATCGAACAAGTTACCTTTGTTGCGCAGACTATAAAAGTTTCCAATTTTCTACGATCGGACGTCTTGACTTCCCCGCCTGAAACATACCGGTGGCCTTTTAATTCGCTTTTTCACTTCCATGTACGCCTACCATAACCATGGGTACGAGTGATTGACATCGAGTGTGCTTCATAGGACAGATCATCACGCGAACTTATATCAAACTGTAGAGATGAGGCTGACAAAATTTTGATCCAACGTTATGATAAATATGAACCTTTGCAGGCAAAAGGGCTAACTTCAAAAGAAGGAATGAACAATAGTAACATCTCTTTTGTGACCATCGAAGGCCGTATTCTTGGGCGGGAAATGTGTTACGAACTAGTATGAAGACAATAAAATGATGGACTAGAGCAAAGTGTTCAGCTGTAGGGACCAAAGAAACTGTTAACAGTTTACAGCGGATATACTACCTGTTGGCATCGAAGGCTGACTGAACTGATCGCCTAAAAAAGCAACAATATTTAACACACATTCAAGAAATATAATTAGACGATTCTTTATACATACAACAAACTGAATGACTGGGTTTGCTACATCTTGATTTCGATTAATCTGCTATAGGTAACAACTTGAAACTACTCGGCTGATCAACGGCTTACATCGTCATAAGATTAGTGTGGCGGATTAGGCCATGCCTGCCTAAATACCTCAGCAATCTGGCCCTAATAGTTACGGAGAGCGAACACTCGGCATTGCAGTCACGCTTTTACGACGTCTTCCCCATAAGTTATACCGTGGTGATTCAATTCCTCAGGAGTCTGTTGCCCACGTTTCCATGTGATGTCCTTGCATTTGCGCTTAGCCAGTAAACAGCTTAGAAACGTGGATGAGATTTAGGCTTCATCCCTGGAAAACATCAGAATTGGCCTTTCGTCTTGTTATGCAATAATATAATAGACGACCTACAGCGAGCTTCGATGGACGTTTGCATTTTCGAAACAGACTGGACAAAGTGTGAGGTTGCCAAACAAAGACCCGGATTTCAGACGGAGTCAACTGATGACTTCGACCACACCCCAGCTGAAAGGGCGACTGGCCAACGCACATGATTTAGGTGCGGGAACTTATGCCTAACTTACGTCGCGAATTCAGATTATCTTTTTCAAAAACGTAAGCGACCATCGAAACGCGTTATAAAAAAGCAAAGTTTGTTGTGGTCCATTCTGTAATGGTCTGATCCTTCAACTACCTAGACTTAAAATAAAATGAAACAGACAAGATGTAACACCAATGTTAAATCTGTTATTCAGGACGTTAATGAACATCTGAATCACCAACACAGTGTCACAACGGCCACATTTACGCAAGAACACTCCACTGTATGCGTGAACTGTTCACCAAATTGAGAAATAGTCTAAACAGTGTTTATAGCAGAAAAATCCACGCTGCAAACCAAACCAGCAGACCGCCGGTCCCATGCTAGCATCGACTGGAACAGAACAAGTAAGGTATTCGCTAATACTCCAATGTTCTGGGTGAACACACCACCTCTAATTGCCAGTATATGAACTGGATACAGCGGTAAGTATTCCAAACTGTGACGAAATCAATGTTTTAACCTGACTACCCTAATCGTAACATTCCCCAGTAACCAGATCGCCAAGAGGTAAGATCGGTGGTCTAACTGACAAGAACCATCATTCACGATGCGAAAGTTGCTGGCAAGAACCTCGCTCAGAAAATCATTCCTGGATGACAATGCAAGTAACGATGAGAAATATGTTGGAGGTTCAAACATTCGATTCCCTTTATCTAATTCACCGAAACAGTGGGAAGGTATTCATTACGGATTTTGACAATTAATATAATTTCACCAATCAGACACTCAAAACAATCAAATCGAACATATTGATGTGATACGCCTGGCAAACAATCGATCGTATAAGTTATGTACTTAAAAGGTCACTAGCAAGCAGAGGATACTGTATGAGCCAATAATCTGTTGGCTGATGGAACTGGGCATTGCTGTCTGACCAATAAGGCTTCAACGGTTAACGGGTTTTTTGATCACTTAATAAATACACTAAGTGAACAGACCGAGTTCGCTTGACGATCGGTCACCTGGATGTGCTTCGGAATTGATGACGTTGGACTGTATTGTATGTCATTCGCAAACCATCGCTTTGTGCCACTGAGTACGAATATATGTTCTGATATTCGTGGCTGCAGTCATCGATCCATCGTCCATTTGCAGCTTCAATGACAACAAAATTTGTCATACGGAAACATGTCTTCGTCGGAGAATGACAGAACACACCTCCAAGTGTTGTTTTTATAACAAACTCAATACCCATAAAGTTAGACACGTTTTGCTGATCATCAATAAACTAAGTAATGGGTCTTTGGCGTTTTGGAATCACACAAGTGGACTGCTTCTCGTTCGGCCTTAGCAAGTAAGTCAACAAATATATTGACGTGAAAACCCAAACAGGAATGAACCATTGCAGCTCAGAAGTCCCCGATAATGTGGAAAAGAACGCCTCACAAGAAAATGAGATGGCGGGAGGTGAAAAGCACCAGCGTGACATACTCTTGAGGTGGAAGGGTCGGGTACATACAACCTGGGGAAACAGGTAGCGTCTTCTTGTGTGATCAGGGTACAGGGGCTCTGCAAGCGCTTCACTTGGTGCACCATCATGTAGCACCGTTTCTGGTCTACATCGTTGGCCACAACCAAACCTGTTGGTTCAGCGTAAGACCAATCGACCGTACGTTTGGTTTCGGCGTCCGCGTGCAACAGTTCCACTAGCTGGGCGGACTTAGAACCGGGTGCAGCACACAAATCTAGCACGGAATGGTATGAACGGATGTCCAACAACAATGGAGGGAGCATACTGACAGCCTCTTGGCGATTTATGTTACCTGAGAGAAATGAAGACAAAATGGCACATTTCGGACAAATAATGGAGTGTGATTGAGTACCAAAATAAACAAAGCCATAGGTAGACCAGTGTTCACAGCGCTAGTCTACACTATACGTTAGACTCACTCGAACCAGTAGAGTGGGTCAACCACTAAGACAATTCCAACGAATCACAAGTTCCATCAGGTAACAACACAAGCCAGAACTTGGCATAATTCGATTAGTGGATCCATTCGGCTAAGATAGCCATTATAACCGGCGAAATCCTCATTCATCTTCTCACACGGTGGCGTATCAATCGGACACATTGTTGATACAAAAAGATCCTGCATATGTACGGATTACACGACTTGTCTCGTCTTAATTACTTGTAGAGAATGTGGTCCGGAGCCACTGCCAAACTCACTCGATGAAGCACTTATGCCACCAAACACCTGCCGCCGAAGGACGTAGTTTGAAACGATTCAATCGGCCTATCGGAAATTCACAAGACCATCGCTAACTAAACAACAGCTAACTAGTTATGAAAAGTTCGATATCAGAGTAAGCTTGATGCACCCGATACGAGCGATTGAACGCAGACATCGGTGGTCAAATACCTGAAGACGGTTCACGTCCTCTACTCTGAGCGGCCACGTTTCGTTGCCGTAAAGTAATACAGCCCTCATTGTTGTCTGATATACACGACCCTTAAGTCTCAGAGAAATAGCTCTCTGTCGCCAGTGGTGTCTCAGACTAGCGAACAGCGCCAAAGCCTTGGAAACACGCGCTTCTGTTTCACTCCCTACATTTCCGCCGCCATCGCTGATGCAGCTTCTCAGATATACAAACCGGTCAGCAACCTCCATGACTTCATTATTTAACATTAAACGTACGTAGTCACATCAATGCACGCAGAAGCAGTTTTTGCACTTTAAGGCTGCAAAGTGCATTTGAGGCATTTAGCAGAACGCGAAATAGCGTTTAGCGTTGTTTGTACCGCTTGAAAGTTGTCAAACAGCACACCTTGTCGTCAGCATAATCAAGATCAGTCAGTCTTTCACCAGGTAGGAGGTCCACACCGGCATCTTGTGAGTGCCGCAGACAGTCCTCTATTATTTCGTCTATGACAAAGTTGAACAAAAAATGGAGAAAGGGGACGGCCTTGACGTACGCCGCTCCTGATGCTGAACTGTCAGACAGCTCACCGTAAACCCTAACCTGAGCTGAAGTATGGAAATACAGCACCGACAGTATGTTCATATACTTATTCGGTACACCCTACATTTAAGCGACTCTTAAAAGTGTAGATCGATCCACCGAATCAAACGCACCTTTATAGTCGAGGAATACGGCGATTGTTGGCCGGCGGTACACATGACACTGCTCCAGAATTTGACGAAGGGTAAAAATGTGATTTACAACCCCGCCCAGAGCGAAACGCTGCCTGTTCTTCCCTAATGTTTACCTCCCGAACTGCAGTGAGTCGACGAAGTATAATGGATGCCATAACCTTTGAAATGACTGGGGTGAAACTAATCTCACTATGGTTTTCGCAACAGTCCCAGGCTCCTTTCTTGAATATGGGAACTATAATCAAGTGACCCCAGCACGGAGGGATGGTCTCCATCGTCCACACAAGTTGAAACAACTGAATCAAGGCCTCTATTAACGCCTTTCCATCTTGCTTGAGAAGTGCCGGCATGAGATCATCTGGACCAGCAGCCCTACTACGTTTGAGAGGCCGAGAAGAATTGCAAACCTCAGCCTCAGTGAGGTGGTTCCAAATCTACCGAACAGGGTGCTGCATTACAGTGTAACATTCGTTTGGACTTCCTCTTTACTCGCTGCCTACTCCCCCTCTTTGTGAGTAGTATGCTTTATGACATAATTGTGCCCATGTGAAGGTCGCTTTGGCCGCCATCTTGAATTTGGACATTTCTGCTTATGCTCGACCGCTGACGGTCGAAAACTCTCTCGGGACGTACCATTTCGAACGTATGTGACATTTCATATTGATTCCATATATCTACTCTTATGTATTTGCTGATATCCATGTATTTTCTATTATAGAAACATTACCGAGCTGTTTGCGGTCGTTATCAGTTTGATTTGACCTCGGGGTGTTAAGTTCTAGTGGTACCCAGCTGACCTCTGAAATGAAAACAGCAGGCGGCTTCTACAAGTTTGCTCGCACCACACGTAGAAGCAGGAGAGGCCAGCTAAATTGACCCACAAGGTGTTCCAACCACCCGCTTTAATTTTGTGGACTTGTAATAGATGAGTGTCATCTGCCTCGCTGATAGCTTCACTGACAGACGGTCGCCGGGGACAAGTAACACGGATGAGCCTAAAGAGTTTTCCGGTGTTCTCTGAGGCAAAAGCGGTCTCCATTTCCTTAACTTCTCCATTAACCAAGCCTCACGATCAGCCTTTAGACTACGTTTCAGTTTCCTACGGATATCTCTTCTAGACTTGTTATATGAACTGCCAGGAGGAATGTTCCGTCTGGCTTCTAACAACTCCAGGGATTTCTCCGAGATCCAATGTCTTGTTCAATCCATGTGGCGCTGTACTGCATGCTACAGTACTCGCATAATAAAGTGTCTGTGGGATTTG
>LOND01004693.1:5691-37403 GCA_014220965.1 Paragonimus kellicotti
TCACTGTAAGTAGTGTTCGTCGGTAGCAAATCCAAGTATTTTGTAAATGCAGTTTCTCAGTGTCCAGTCACTTTCGGTTGGTTGTATGACAGCATCAAGCCAATGAGATTCCGGAGGTTGCAGACTAGAAGCCATCGGACAGGTTCGTTTACCGCGACGCCAGTGCTGTATTGCTAAACTTGTGCAATCAGCATCAAGCTAGACAAGCAATAACAGCGATAGAGAGAGCACGTGACTCAGTAGAAGTACAAACTATATTGTCGCATTTACAGGCTGTAACGTCATTCTCAAGTGCGTGGACGAATGAGTCGTCAGTCGTTGAAGACACGACCAATCAGAACGCAGCTTGAGTCTCAGCAGAAGTGTGGGGTATACAGGCGCTCTTGTCGTGTATACAATAGACCCCATTACCTTCAACCATGACAACGTAGTTTTACCGTAGTTGGTGGTCAATATTACGGATGGTCTTGGCTCGCATGGTCCACGATCTATATGCCAAGTTAAAAAAAAACGTTTTGAATCACACAGGGTCTTGTGATACAAACAGTTCCAGCGAATACTACAGGAGCTGACCCTCAGAGAAGGGTTACATGCTAAGGCTTTGACAGACGAATCCTTCTTATGTAAGCCCTTTGTTCAAAAACTTGAAACTTAATCAGGCACCACAAAAATACTAAAGGGGAACTTAGCGACAAATTCATACTATACTGTTAGTGTTATTACAAGTTTGATGTAAAACCACCAAATGTATCTGGATGAGTCAATGGGTAAGCACTGAGTTAGCAAGAGAAGCTGCAGTCACCTCTTATTAGCAGTGCTGATAAGCGGTTATGTCCTTCAAAACTGGCTTTCTTTTTGAAGTGGCAGATTATTGCACCACTACCTGGCCGACATCTTGACACAGGTTAGCATGATTAGATCCTCATTTTAATGGGTGTGACGTGGACTTCATTTGTAAACATTGGCCTCAATCGATATCGAAATACTGTCATATGATACCAGAACAACAGCCATCGATCGAACTTACCCTAACCAACTATTTGGGATTTCATTATTGTTCACGTTCCTTTATCAGTTATTGGAACGAACTTCAGGAAATGCTTCTGTCTTTTAGCAAGCACTTACTGATGATTATTTTTTGATGATCGGAGAAATCTAGTTGACATGAGTTTTCGCAACTGGGTCTCCACTAAAAATGTTACAGTTAATCGACATCTGTACAGTCAATTACCGGAGTGGTGACAGATTCATTGTCGTGTGTTGCGGACACACCCAGATGGTATCTTAAAGCACATGACTAGCGTATCGGAAAAGATTAAAGTGTTTTTTTGAAGTTCTTCGATAGATCTATTGTAAGATCGGGTCGAAACAGGTATTTTGCTATAACGCTCTTGATTATTCCATTCTTCATACTCAGAAAACATTCTGGAATATGCTTCCAGCATCGCTGCACGACCTAAGCACTGCAATTCGCATGCACAAAACCTTCTCAAACGATGTTTGAACTGACGAATGCTGTCGTTAGATCTTTGCTCGGAGGTCAGAGAGTGTGGTTTGATGAATGGAACACAGTGACATTAGCCGACGTTTACGTGGGGTTCAGGGTTGACCTCGTTCCTCGTCCCATCAAATAGCATCAAAACAATCATAATCAAGGACATCAGTGATTCTCACTGATGAATAACTGCTACACTACCACAAAAATGCACGCCCTGGCTGGAAAAGATAATAAACGGAAGGAGGAATCTACTTAATGAAATCATTTGTGTCTAAACTTGGACACGTATCATCCACGAGCTGATAACTTGTAGACACAATGAAACTGAAATTGAAAGTAAGACGTCATCAACAAGACTTTCGCTGTCATTAAGCGCACCTAATTCGGATATAACGACAAAACTTACGCCGCTAAGCCTCATTAGTGGCTGTTTCACCCAAAGTCACCAGTCATCGACCGAGAATCGCGACAGATGAACCCGGATCACAGTAACTAGACCCTTGTTGAAAGACTTCATTTCTCCATACCAAATCACCATCCGCCCACTTTGCATCTTAGACCATCCGGCATAAGCAAACACTGTTTGGTATGGTGGACGATCGACCGGCAACCTTAGAACACGACGAAATCATATATTTTTCTGCACATTTAAAGATTGAGCTAAGGAACTTGTTTGACACTATCAAATATCCGCTTCTTAGCATCATTGTTGCGTTCCCAATGCGAGCAGTTAAATGAAGACATAAGCGGACAAACAATCGAGGATAGTCCACGACTTTTACTTCGAGCAGCCATGTTTAGTAGCCTTGAAGAAACGCAATCCTTTTAGTCATTCTACATGAGCAACCCTTAAGCTACACAGATACTTCCCTGCCGCCGGAGATGTACTTAAGTAGCAGATATTGGCTTAGCCTTGAAGGTATGAGCTTCCAATTCATTTTCTATACACCTGCCGCTAATGATGTAATATCCCAAGTGCATTCCTCATTGGGGTCACACTAACTGAATTATGCCGTCTATCTGAAACCAGGTGCGTTTCGAAGAAGGACGTTAAGTAAAGCGATGGCGTGCACAGTATCCAGTTAGACCAACCTCCCACTATCGCCTGAACGACTTGACACCAGCACAAACCTACTGTTGTGAGCTAAGAACGCGGATGGCGCAGTGGTTATTCATTCGGAAAACGAACACATGGGTTATGCGCTTCAAACGACAACAAACAAACCCACTTATTTGCATACAATATTGGTCTCAGAATGTCAGGGTTGCAATGGTCGTCAGTGCCACGTTGCTGTATGAACCGAGAGCCGTTTCACGTCAAGCTGCACTTGTTAATATAGGAGGATATTAGTAGTGAGAGCCGATCGTGTGGCTTCTTCTCTAAGGAATCCCCGGGTGCAACATGTTTTCCCGTTGTATTGTTTGTTAAGCATAGATTCATGTGTAAAACGACTGCCATATAAAACGAAGGCCTGATATAAATTCAGTGCCACTTTCTTCAGTCGTGCAACTAATTGCACGCAGTGAACGCTTGTCCTTTTCCTAACGACTCATCTTCTATTCCATTCTTCAAGGTCGTTTAGCCCGAACCTTTCCGAGCGTTGTTTAACGCACTCGAAGGTTCCACGCACTTTTCGCTTGGCGCGCTTTCGAGTGCCGCCGAGTGGGCGGTAGCCCACTCGCGCTTCTTTTTTCTTCTCTTGGTTGCTGCCGTTGGTCCCAGATTAGGCTAGAGCTAACTACTTATCATATTTCCAAACATCGCTGGAAATATACGGTTTGTTTCTAAACCTCAATGCGTTCTCTAGTTCGATGCCTGTTGGGACAACGTTTCGAATGCTCTACAGGGAAAGCGCTTTAAATGTTATGAGAGGTCTAGCGTATGCCACTTGTCACTACAATATTTGGTTTGTATTAGGAATATTGGGTTAATACCGTCGGACACAACGTTCGTTGGAATTACATGCTGATCATTGGATGGGTCGTATGTCATGAATACCAAGCGATCACACTTCCTTGCTCATTATTATTTGTATAACGCCAAAATTGTTATAAGACATATGCCCAATTAACGTTTCGTTCCGTCTCCGGTTGCATACAGACACATTGAAGAGAAGGGAAATTGCTACTGTAATACCGGTAAGTAGTGTAGAAAATTTGACGATTTAAAAGAGAACTAAATGATCCAAATGTGAATTTACTGAGCTCTAAGCGTGACGTCGTAGCTCAGCTGCCAGAGCATTTACCGTGTTAGGACATGTTGTTTATGTCGCTGGTTCGAATCCAGACGAAGTCGTCACAGGTCATCAGCTGTACTTCGGCATGCCTTTTGTTGAGTCTATGTGCGTGCATTATTGGATGTACCAATGTGTCTGAATGTTCCACGTTACGCTGCTGCATGCCAGTTTTTCATTACCATCAGTTTTATTCCATTATTTTGGAGAAGTTCTGATCTACATCTATGTATCATCTAACAAATTTTATCTTCCCATCGACGCAGAAGCAATTAACCTTTTTTTAAATTCTATTCAAGCTAGTGAGCCTAAGAAACAAGTCATCGAACTGATAGAGTTATTATTAATACATCGATACCCAAGGATACTGCATAAGCAAGGATATTATTCTATTAGAAAACAGACATCGGCTGAACACCCTAGTATGGATGGGGCAACTAGCCGAATTTTCAGTTGTGCTGCCCAGCTGGGGACAGTTCGAAACACCAAATTCACTTCGCTTGTTGAATAGATTAAGCAATTAAATGGAACTGCTAACGAACCGCTTCCAAGTTAAGGGTTTTCACACCCCAAAATTAGGTTACAATACACTGTTTTTCGTGAATTGAAATATCGTCTGCTGTTGTGCGATCGATTTTTCCAACTGACCCAAAACTGGTCTCACGTGGCACAGAATTTGAATGCTGTCTTTTTCACATCAACGACAGATTTCTGAATTAAAATGAGCAACGCAGTTGAGGCTCATCCGATTACCTGCACACAACAGAACTGCACGCGGTACACGCTGCGTGAATTGTACCTAATGGAGCAACTTGGCCTTGCTGCCCCTTTAGATACGCCTGATGGGTGGTTTGGAAGAAAATCCACTGAAGTCACTTATCTTTTGGCGGGCACGTTCTTCGCCGTGGATGTCACGACGCTGATTCTAGTTGGTGTACTATGCTATGTCTTGCTAACCAGAAAATCCATGGAACCGATGCGAACGCCAGTGCACGTACCAATTTGGAACCGAAAGCCCTATGGCAGAACTGGCCAGTGAAAACAAGAACTACCAGATTTACTGACGGCTCATTATGTTCCATTTGAAATATCACTCGGAATTCGTTACATCCCCAAGTTTTTGACAAATGTGTTGATTTGTTAACTTCCACTAGAAACACTAGATTCGGTTGGCACCATTTGAAGGTTCAACAGTAGTGCACACGGTTTTCCTAATTGACACCTATGCTTTGGCTTCCCGTGTTCTGTTATTTTGGGAACCAAAAGCATTGCATTCTAAAGACTTGATGGAGCCACATGTCTCCCCATCATTAGTGCCATAGGGACGTCACACATCTGTCGAACAGCTGGTTAATATAGCAGGATATTGTAGTGACCAGCGATCGTGTGGCTTCTCTAAGGATCCCGGCTGCAACCGTTTTCCCGCTTGCTTGTTCTGTACGCATGATTCTGTGTACGCCTGCTATAGGAGGCCTGATATGAATTCAGTGCCACTTTCTTCAGTCGTGCAACTAATTGCACGCAGTGAACGCTTGTCCTTTTCCTAACGACTCATCTATTCCCATTCTTCAAGGTCGTTTAGCCCGAACCTTTCCGAGCGTTGTTTAACGCACTCGAAGGTTCCACGCACTTTTCGCTTGGCGCGCTTTTGAGTGCCGCCGAGTGGGCGGTAGCCCACCTCGCGCTTCTTTTCTTTCTTGGTTGCTGCCGTTGGTCCCAGACTAGGCTAGAGCTAACTACTTATCATATTTCCAAACATTGCTGGAAATATACGGTTTGTTTCTAAACCTCAATGCGTTCTCTAGTTCGATGCCTGTTGGGACTACGTTTCGAATGCTCTACAGGAAAGGCGCTTTAAATTGTTAGTGGACGAGGGTCTAGCGTATGCCCACTTGTCCACTACAACTGGTTTGTATTAGGACATATTGGGTTAATACCGTCGGACACAACGTTCGTTGAAATTACATGCTGATCATTGGATGGGTCGTATGTCATGAATACCAAGCGATCACACTTCCTTGCTCATTATTATTTGTATAACGCCAAAATTGTTATAAGACATATGCCCAATTAACGTTTCGTTCCGTCTCCGGTTGCATACAGACACATTGAAGAGAAGGGAAATTGCTACTGTAATACCGGTAAGTAGTGTAGAAAATTTGACGATTTAAAAGAGAACTAAATGATCCAAATGTGAATTTACTGAGCTCTAAGCGTGACGTCGTAGCTCAGCTGCCAGAGCATTTACCGTGTTTGGACATGTTGTTTCTGTCGCTGGTTCGAATCCAGCCGAAGTCATGAGTTTTTCGCAACTGGGTCTCTTCTAAAAATGTTACAGTTAATCGACATCTGTGCAGTCAGTTATTGGGGTGGTGACAGATTCATTATCATGTGTTGCGGACACACCCAGATGGTATCTTAAAGCACATGACTAGCGTATCAGAAAAGATTGAAGTGTGTTTGTTTGGAAGTTCTTCGATAGATCTATTGTAAGATCGGGTCGGATCAGGTATTTTGCTATAACGCTCTTGATTATTCCATTCTTCATACTCAGAAAACATTCTGGAATATGCTTCCAGCTCCGCTACACGACCTAAGCACTGCAATTCGCATGCACAAAACCTTCTTAAACGTTGGTTGAACTGACGAATGCTGTCGTTAGATCTTTGCTCGGAGGTCAGAGAGTGTGGTTTGATGAATGGAACACAGTGAAATTAGCCGGCGTTTACGTGGGGTTCAGGGTTGACCTCGTTCCTCGTCTCCATCAGAATGGTATCAAAACAATCATAATCAAGGACATCAGTGATTCTCACTGATGAATAACTGCTACACTACCACAAAAATGCACGCCCTGGCTGGAAAGATAATAAACGGAAGGAGGAATCTACTTAATGAAATCATTTGTGTCTAAACTTGGACACGTATCATCCACGAGCTGATAACTTGTAGACACAATGAAACTGAAATTGAAGTAAGCCTTCATCAACAAGACTTTCGTTGTCATTAAGCGCACTTACTTCGGATATAACGAAAAACTTAAGCCACTGCTCATTAGTGCTGCCTCACCCCAAAGTCACCAGTCATCGACCGAGAATCGCGACAGATGAACCCGGATCACAGTAACTAGACCTGTGTTGAAAGATTTCATTCCTCTATACCAAATCATCATCCGCCCACTTTGCATCTTAGACCATCCGGCATAAGCAAACACTGTTTGGTATGGTGGACGATCGACCGGCAACCTTAGAACACGACGAAATCATATATTTTTCTGCACATTTAAAGATTGAGCTAAGGAACTTGTTTGACACTATCAAATATCCGCTTCTTAGCATCATTGTTGCGTTCCCAATGCGAGCAGTTAAATGAAGACATAAGCGGACAAACAATCGAGGATTGTCCACGACTTTTACTTCGAGCAGCCATGTTTAGTAGCTTGAAGAAACGCAATCCTTTTAGTCATTCTACATGAGCAACCCTTAAGCTACACAGATACTTCCCTGCCGCCGGAGATGTACTTAAGTAGCAGATATTGGCTTAGCCTTGAAGGTATGAGCTTCCAATTCATTTTCTATACACCTGCCGCTAATGATGTAATATCCCAAGTGCATTCCTCATTGGGGTCACACTAACTGAATTATGCCGTCTATCTGAAACCAGGTGCGTTTCGAAGAAGGACGTTAAGTAAAGCGATGGCGTGCACAGTATCCAGTTAGACCAACCTCCCACTATCGCCTGAACGACTTGACACCAGCACAAACCTACTGTTGTGAGCTAAGAACGCGGATGGCGCAGTGGTTATTCATTCGGAAAACGAACACACGGGTTATGCGCTTCGAAACGACAACAAACAAACCCACTTATTTGCATACAATATTGGTCTCAGAATGTCAGGGTTGCAATGGTCGTCAGTGCCACGTTGCTGTATGAACCGAGAGCCGTTTCACGTCAAGCTGCACTTCAATGGTTCTTGTATTTTTCCCGCCTTGACCTTTGCGTCCAAATCCGTAATCCTGCCTCAATACTGAATATTAGTAGTGTGATTAGTACAGTGCGGCCGTTGGTTCTCACTACTGTAGTGACCTGGAGATAACCCCGGTCTGCCTGCTGTACAATGTGTAAAATTCTTCCCAAAATCATAGTTCACATTGTACATAGGATCGTAAGGATCTTTGTCTGCCTTCTGCTTGCGCATGCGAGTGCGTTTGTTTGTTTGCATGCTTGTCGACCCATGCGCGCCAATGGCACCATATAAAAACTTCTGGCTTACTCGCGCGCTCGACGGTTAGATCTTTAACTTCTCTAGCTACTTCCGTGTATTAGTGCCGTTTAGCAGTGACTGAGACGTATTGTAATTATTGTAAGATATATTCTAGGTCTCCAGTAACTATTTGTTTCCTCATTTTGCGTCTGGGGAAGCGTTCATTTAGTGCACGTACCCACTAAACTACACTACTACAAAAACGGAAGTCAGCCTCTTAAGAAAGTTGACCCACGCGTTCACATTCCTAGCCAAACTGACTAAATCACACCTTTCTGTCGACAAAACTAAAGTAGCCAGATCTGAACTAAGGGGTTTCATGACAGTGACGTCAATGGAGTTAACTGCAGCGTGTGCAAACACAACAGAAAGACTTCCAAAGCGTTGGCTCCAAAAACCGGTCTTGATAGAACTTACCGAATGGGTATCACAGTCTATTATTAATGTGGCTGAAAATTTTGTACTGAGAAGTACAACGGCCGAGCAGTCACCATGAGGGTATAACTAGTGTCGAATAGACAGTAGGACACGCTGACTACTGCCATTGATTCCATTCTCGGAAATGGGGCAGAGGTCAACATTCAATGAGCCTAACGTGCAGACGATGAGGATCTACTGGTGTATCTGTTTCGGAGTGCAAACGTTGAAAGCATCTAGATCAACTCGTATTGTGGACTCACAAATGGGAAGATAGCAACCCGAGGCTGAGTGATTAACAGATGGAAATTACCGGGACACTGTTATTACGAATGTTCATATTTGTTATGGGCTCTGTGGGACCAACGCTCAGTTATCAAAGCACAGATTCTGATAATCAAATAGTCAGATTGTTTGACAAAACTCCGAGCAACTGAGCGCTGGAAAATGCACCTACTATACCCCAGTGATATTGTGACTCAGGAAGCGAACATTGAGTCAGACGATCGACATATACTAAAACTATTATGGTAGCAATAGGCCGAACCAACACAGCTGTTCCATTCCAAAATTCGGTCCGTGGTTATAAGCCATTCGTTTCACTTTTGGAATGTCTGACCTGTTTTAAAGGAGCTGATCCTGTGTGCTAGTTATGTATTTGCACAAAATACAAACGAGTTTGTTAAATGCAAATCAAAAGAAAAACGCTGCCCGCATGCACCTGACATTTATAATGATGCCCTCAAATTTCCGTCTGTAAGGTCCCAGTTATGTCAGCAACGCGCCTCGAAATATCCGCACACGGCTGTCAGTAGGAAGGCAATTCTGAAGAGCTCTCCATGAGAAAAACCACGTGATTGGTTTAGATAATACAACGGCAACGTCTGATTCGGCACAAAAATTGGCCTTCAGTGATGGGTACTCATGGTGTTATATGGTAATACTTGCGCAATGCTGTTGTAGGTGCTGTTAGTCAGCCAAACCACTCAAGTTAAGCGCGTGTGTTATTGATATAGCAGAAAAGTGTTTGTCTAGTGAATGCGGTCAGCTAGTTTTTGGTGAAGAACTTAGTAGGAAGTACTCCTTATGATTTAAACAAGTGGTCTATCTAAGTTGGTTTACAAGTACACTACTAGGCTGTATGTATGGGAGTGGCCTTTAGAACAGAGCAATGCCACGACAGGTGCTCCGCCTAATAGGTTTTACTAAACCTTAAATGTGTTAATCGTCGAGGTCTGAATGTACCAAGATAAGTGATCAGTTGGAATGCAGAACGGACTAAACAAACATAATATGGACTTCCAACGCAATCTCAATAAAGCCAAGAAATATGCGATGCAAGGTAACGGACGCCCGGACCGGAACTTCACGGATAACAACTTTCTCTCCCACTTTAACGTATAAGTCTTGGCAAGAATTTACAAAAAGGACTATTGAAACTCAGTTCGAATGTTTCGCACACAGCTTTGGAAGCAGCTGGCAACAGTAACCAACAGCAGAGTGATGGACAACTATTTCAATCTAAACAGGTTCCACCAAAACCGCTCACGTCAGGAATCAAGTAAACGGCTATTTAAACGTCGGAGTTGGAGATCACATATCCATTTACTAATCGCAGCCATCGGCGTTTTGTGAAGGTAGGCGAACTACCCACTATGACTGGTGCGAAGCTGATCTCACGGTTGGTTCAGCCAACCGCGGTTGACGGAGTGTTTCTAAATGTTGTTACAACAAGGAATTCTACTCAATTCGACACTACTAATAAAAGCTAAGTGGGTGTGTATGAGAGGGAACAAGACACCTAGATTAATTTGAGGCCTTTGATAGGCAGAACCAACTACCACTGGATTTAATTCACGGTAAGCTAGTAGTATAAAACCTGTTTTGCCAATCTTCCAATGCAAAATACGTAGTTGCCTTTTCGGTCACTCTCGATAAGAAACAGTCACTATCATTTGTTCATGTAATATGAAAATAGGAAACACCTTTAGGAGAAGTACACACTGCTCCACGGACTGTTGATACGTGTACTCACACACCCGAAACAACTACTACTAGACCAAAGTGATTCATACATAATCGTACATAGTATTTAACCTCCCTCAAAGCGATTCACGAGGACTACCAGGATAGAAGTTACATGATAGGACTATCCCTGTTAAGTGTGTCAAACAGCTAGGTATTGTTAGCGTTCTCAATGTATTCTAACGATTTCATCGGAATACTGACCCGAAGTGCCACCGTTTCCCAGGAAAGCCCTGTGTCCCATTTGATGAAAAAAGTGCACTGGAGTAAATGTCAGTGTTGAAACAGGTCTGAAAAGTCAATCAACATACGTCCAAATATCCACAGGTCTGATAGGATCATAGTGGCTTTAAAGCCGTAAATCCAGATAGAAAACATAGACGGTCATTGTTCTCTTTGGAGATTAAGGATTATTGTGCCAATACACTTCATAGTGGAAGTTTGTAGCCGCTAAAATTGAGCTTTCTTGTCTCTAAGTGACAGATGGTAGAAGTCAACGTAGGTCTAGTAATCTAGCATCCGTTCCAGCACCTAGAGTGTCGCTATTGAGTCAAAGCAGTAATGACTAGGCCTTAATGGCATAACCGACAACTCACCACTAACTGCCAAATTCATGCAAACCGATCTCGGAAAAACATAGGATCTTTGTAAGTTACCTTGTACTCCACAGTTATCGTCAACTCAAAATAACTCTGCAGTTCGGAGTGATGTCACAAGTCACTCCAGCCCAACAAAAAAACGAATTGCAGCCATATTGTGCTAGAACGACAGTTGCACGAGCATCGGAATAGCACAGCTTGACCATCATCTAAGAAAGAAACGTATAAAAAAGCACTAGCGACTAGGGATAGACTCACGAGAAGAGTACTCTGTTCTGATCTCAGTCAAGTGTTCGTATGGTGACGGCGCATGCTCTTTTAACATTAAGGTCGTCCATTGTCCGTAGAACATAAATCTGATGCATGACAGGTGTCAAGGACGAGGAAATTAATATGTCAGACATGACTGTGTACTGACACGATCGCCAGTGTTCAACAGAGAGCAGTGCAGCCTTTATATTGACATTCGGACCAAGACGTCTGCAGTCCACGACTGGGTTCCTTCTGAGGTTCGCCTGATGCTGTATGGCGGGTTATTATTGGCTTATTGATGTGACCTATCGATCCCCGTCTGTCAATAACCACCTGCTTAATGACGAAATATGTGAGCTGACCTCTGCGAGATTCTCACGATTACCATTCACGAGTAATTTTAATTACCCTGAAAGTGATTTCAACACCAGCGAGGTTCATGCTAAACTTGCATCATCCATTTTTTAACTGTGTGATACAAATATGAATTCTCGACTAGCCTTAAGTGTCAGAGGGTTTGCAGAAACATTGAGGGCTAGATTATATTGTGGCCAGCAAAAAGCATGATGAATGATCCGTAAATTAATACCCCTCTTGGTTGTAGTAACCACAGCCATCATAGTTCAATCAATAGGTGAGGTAAAGGATATTCCCTTTGACCACAGATTTTGTGCAGAACTTTTACAAAGTAGATTGGATAGTTCAGACCAAAGAACTGAGCGAAATGCGTTGGTCTGACGTCTAAGCGTATAAATAACTTAATGGTCAGTGCCAAGTCACTGTGGACACAGCTATTAGTTATCGACAGGTATGCCCAAATCAAATGACCCGAGTACAAAGCCCATTTCGGCACTATTTAAAATATTTTCCAACGTGAAGAGGTCAGTTGGAGAGAACCTAAAAAGCATAAAGTGAGTACTGTATAATCTGTAAACGGGCATCAACAGCTATGTGGGTCGATAAACGTGACTGTCAGCTAAAAGTGACCAAGTTTAGTGACAACTTGAAGCTGTTCTCCAGCAATGTTTAGTCCATCACCAAGAGGTGTCCAGCAATCTCTCACTCGCGTCACATAAGTGGGATGACCGTATCGAGGGAAACCGCTAACGCTCACAGTAGCCGTATCTGTTTGCTATCGGCTCCACATAATCAGTAAATATAACAAGCACCAGCACTACAGGTGATATGAAAACAATTAATTACGCATCACACATCGTGTTCCAGGCCCTTATCTCATCTCGACTTTAGTATTAAAGAAGTGTGCTAGATTGGTCAAGGCCACCCTGTTTTTAGTCGACTTCTCCAGGAAGAACAGGGTTCCAAAAGCTCGAGGTGTATACAAAGTGTCAACTGTTGTGACCGCAAAAGACGCTTGGCCTGCGAAGTTGTTTATTGCATGAAAAACCGTACAGGTTATGCTAAAACATAGGACCACGAACGCGTACACTCATTTGCACGGCTGACGTGTATTCACATACATTGGGCAGCAGTACGTTGTCGTTCGCCCTGGTGGCACGTCCCCATAGTGCGTACACACTATTCCAATAGTCGATTCTGGTCCATCGTCTTCCTGGCGTTGATACTTGTCCTTTAGTTCACACACATGTTCTTCACGCCATTTTGTTTGATAGCATAGTTGCCATTTGATGCTGATGGCATTTCTGTTTGGCGTATAGTCGGAGAAGTTGAGAACGAGAAGCCGTAGTGACCTGGAGATAACCCCGGTCTGCCTGCTGTACGATGTGTAAAATTCTTCCCAAAATCCTAGTTCACATTGTACATAGGATCGTAAGGATCTTTGTCTGCCGTCTGCTTGCTGCATGCAATCGCGTTTTTTGCATGCTTGTCGCCCCATGCGCGCCATGTAAAAACTTCCGGCTTGCTCGACGGTTGGATCCTAACTCCCTAGCTATTCCGTGTATCGGTGTCGTTTAGCGCTGATTGAGACCTATTGTAATTATCGTATAATATACGTTCGGTCTCCCGCAATTATTGGTATTCTTATTTCGCGTCTGGTATTCGTTGCGTATATCCTGGAAGGCGTTACCTCGGCGCATGTACGCACTAAAAAGCTACAGGATGACCTAAACCCAACCTGCAGGGCCACAGAAAACCGACTTCCGTTAAAGGCGGCTGAATTTAAAATGATGCACTTGGGTCATTCGGGCTGAACACAGCGCTATTTGAGGGTTGCAAAACTGAGTACCACTACGGACGAACGTGATTTGGACACGACTGTCTCGCGTGACCCTAGTCTGTCTTTCAACAGCGCACTAATAGACACGAAAGCCCACTCGATATCTGGGTTGCTCAACGAATTTTTGCAAGGTTTCATTATTAGGATGGATTTAATAGTGAGCCCCATCTTCGGCTAACTATCCCAGTTTGTCATCCTTATTCCGTGAAGGACATTAATCTTATCAAGAAGGCAGAACGAAGTGCCGCGAAACGGGTTGCAACACCCTGACCAGATAGGTTGCACAAACTGCAATAATCCTCAGTACGCTACCGGCATATCAAAGGAGACATAAATTACAACGTACAGTCAATTCCTTAAGAAAAATAGTTGCACACAAGAACATCCATCTTAGGGACAACTCGCTACAGCATGGATTGGAATGTTTGGCTTGCAGGAAACACTATTTTGGCGTATGAGTGTGGTCAAACTGGAACAACCTACCAATGTCTGTCATAAGTACATCATCGGTAGGTGAATTCAAACGTAGGTGTGACGCACATATGCGGAATATCAAACGGAGTCGTCAGATAAGTAGATCAGCAGAAACATTGCGGTAGAATGAAGATACCCTCGACCTCCCACTGCTGATGTTAGGCAGCTTTTAACCGTTGAAAATTGCAGTGAGATTGTTGTGTTATTGGTAGATATTGGTTGCTTCGTGAAAGAATGGTGTTAGGAGGCGCATCTCCTAACGAAACAGCCAGGACGCATCACGCCACATCGATCGGCCGGCCCAGCTCGGATGGTATGGTCGTGGGTGGTGGTATGGTTCCACTCAGCCAATCAGATTGCAGCCGTGCGGTCGAACGCCTGTGCGCTATCTGGACTGTTTTTCTCGCGTTGCTTTCTGATGTCCCCTGTAACGTGATTTGCTCTGACACCCTGACTGCCATATATGACTGTTTCATTTGATTCGCTCTGTGTCTGTCGGCCATCTATGGTAATCGTTTCGTCCTATAAATTTAGAGCCTCTGTGGCCTAATTTTGTCTCGCTCTTCCAATAAACGGTGTTGCCGCGTCTCTTCTCATTTCTCGGTTTTGGGTCAAGCGACTGAGCGCGTAACCAAGGCGACGACCCAATAAGTAGCCAAAGTTAAAATCCCGGTAACGGCAAAGATATTAACTGCTTATGAGCCCTAATGGAGATAAACTGCGAGTACAAGGATTCCTTTCGAAAGGACCTGGCCAAAATGCTGGCGGGAATGAGAAAAAACTACCGTCAAGTGGGTGATGTTTAATTTACATCAACCAGAATTCCGAACTGTAGTCGTTGAGGATTTCATTTGCGTGAACTACAGCTTCCTTGCTAAACAGGTTCAGTGCCCAGCCGCGATGCGTAAATTCGAGCGCACTGTTACTTCTAACATTTCAGAACGACCTAGCCAATGGGCTGGGCTGCTCTGACCACGTGTTCGTTGATAAGACGTAGTAGGGTGCCCACCAGAGGACAGCACATAAGGTTATCTTGATAAATTGCATAACTGGGCGAACGACTGAGAACTTACGAGTGCGGAACACTGTCAGCAGCTGCCTTCCGTTGATAAGCAAACTAGAATCCAACTCGGAAAATGTAAGGGTACGGGAAATTAGGTAACTAGGAGGTTGAAAATTCCAAGGTTTGCTGCTCAGTGCGAAATAGCGGCACATAGGACAAATAGTGTCATATACCAGCTAAAAAAGACATTTACAACTAGAGAGACGCTCCACAGTGTTTGTATGGTCTCGCTTTGAAAGTTGCATGCCAGCACGGTTCCCGTTTGTCATGAAGAAAACCAAGCCGTTTGAAAAGTTGCAACGTCGCTTCACGGGGTTCCTCTGGAATAGTAGACACTAAATAAGAAAACGGAACAAGGGAACCATAAGGAGAAAGGGCTGTCTCTTTAGAAGGTTGCTCAAACACAGACAGACATCTGCCCACGTAAAACAAAAGTTCCGCACTCTGCGGACACGACATGAAGATCGAGGGACGGAGAGTCCGTACTCCCGACCTATACTGCTACCTTGACGAGGTGGTTGGGCTTGTGTGCTGTTTTGATCCGACGGGCTATGCTGACTAGGACTCCGGTCCTTCCAGGTGCAACCTTGTCAGATAGGCCATGTGGCCAGCCTGAGATGCAAGATAGCTCGTGAACTTGTCAAGATATCGTTTCTCACTGAATGCACACGTGATGGTCGATATCCCTATCAATTCGTGAGGCTGTTGAGAAAAAAAAGCTGAAGGTGACGAACAACAACCTCAGACGTATTGCGACTGCACATATCGAAACTGCACAAATGCGACTGGTGGATTTGCGTCAAACACATTGCCGTCTTCTTTCCATCGTAGAAAACTTGTCATTATGCGGTCGTATAGTGTTTACACAATTCTGTAAGGCGATCGTCGATCGTACGAAGAGGACTTACATCAACCGTTTGCAGAAGTCACGTAAGAAGCCTGCGGAAGAACCAATTCCATTGGATCCCAGTAAGTATGTATTGAACTGTTCTTCAGTACAATTGAATTCTCTGCAATTAGAAGCCTTAGCTTTGGGTCTAGATTATAAAATACCATCATATAGGCCTAATCGTATTTATGTTGAAGCCCAGTTTGAAAACCTAATTGATCAGTTATCAGATCTTCAGCCAACTACTGCTGACAACCTAGGCTGGCTTAAAACGAAACTCACTGATATAGCTAATGGGTTTATCATGACTCCGATCACCGGCCAGTGTGCTGTCACAAAGCAACACCTACAATCATTAAGAGAACTTAAATCAAAAAATGTAGTAATCCTTAAGCCAGACAAGGGCTCCGGTGCAGTCATTTTAGACAGAGACGCGTATGTGCAGAAGATGCTGTCAATATTAGAGGACCGAACAAAGTTTCAACAAATAGACACAGTGGACAATATCACAGAAATAGAAGGTCGCATAGGACGGCATCTTCAACTTCTCTTACAACTGCACATGATCGATGACGTGACGTACAAATCCCTTAAACCGTGTGGGTCGTCGACACCTCAGCTCTACGGCCTCCCTAAAACACAAGTCTGGAATGCCTCTTAGGCCTATTCTGGCAATGACAAACTCTCCGTACCATAAACTGGCACGCTGGTTAGTCACCATCTTAACTCCATTAAAACAAAAGTTTCAGGCATATTCTATTAAAGATTCTTTCGAATTGATCAGTGACTTGGACAACATCAATCTTGCTAATGAGTTGATGTGTTCCATAGACGTTCAGTCACTGTTCACGAATGTCCCATTACGTGAGACAATTGATTATATTTGTGAGCTCGTTGAAACGGCCACATTACTTTGCCTCTGCCTAATGATATTCTGAGGGAAGCCTTATTGTTATGCACTGAAAACATCAGCTTTCGTTTTCTTGATCGATGCTACCGCCAAATAGATGGGGTAGCCATGGGAAGTCCATTAGGGCCTATCTTAGCTGACTTTTTCATGTTAAGGATTGAACGAGAGTTAGCCGCAGACATAGCGAGTCTGTCATATTACAAACGCTATGTTGATGATACACTAGTATTCAGTCGGTCCAAACAGGCAATAGATAACTTAGTGCAGCGCCTAAATAGTTGTCATCCCAATCTGAAGGTAACGTGAATTTGAGACTGATAATTGTCTGCCGTTTCTAGACATACTCATAAGTCGCCGGGAAGATGGCTCTATCAAAAGAGGTGTTTATAGGAAATCCACGTGGTCCGGTCAATACCTCAACTTTAGTAGTTTCACACCGGTCCATCAGAAGCGCGCACTAGTGAATACACTATTCACACGCGCAAGACGAATTTGTACACAAGACAGTCTTACGGAGGAATTAGAGTTGATCACGACTGTACTACAATCTAATGGTTATCCAAAAAGGTTCATAGAAAGACACAGTAGGCCTAAACCGCCATCCGAACAGGTGGTCACTGTAAGAAAAAAGAAGGTTTATATAGAATTGCCTTTTAAAGGCGACTACAGTATGCACCAAACAACACAAAGATTGATGAATTCGATTAAACGGACATTCAACGCAGCCGAACTTTGTGTACTAGCTCGAACCCAGAAGCTGCCTTTGCCTTCAATCAAGGGAGATCAGCCTGTCGGTGCCACCTCACACTGTATCTACCAATTTACATGTAACTGCAAAGAAAGTTACATAGGCAGAACCGAGAGGTGTTTGATTTCCAGAGTGAAGGAACATTTGCCTAAATGGGTGCAGAACTCAGTATCATCGAAGAACGGCAATGTCGTTGAAACACGCAAGCAGCCAGTGTCCGCAGTCGCAAGACATCCTGACCACTGGTCACGTCATCGACCCGACCTGTGCATTCAGAATCTTATTACGTCATCCCAATCCAAGATTCTTGCGGTTTGCTGAGGCTGTCGCAATCAATCGACTGAAGCCGGCCCTGTGTGTTCAGAAACAATTGTTCGTGAGCTTGACCCTACCCTGGACTTAGTGACCTTCCCTAACCCATCAATCGACTATGTATTCCACCCACCCCTAACTGTTCGATATAAAAAACCGTTTCATGTTATTGTAAATTTGGTACTGATGAGTCAATACGAAATGCTTGCATCTACCAGTTTTCGTGTTCTAACGGTTTTGTTCAAAGGGAAAAGCAGACGAAAAGCAGTTACACATAGGATTGTATGTCGCACTACTGACCGCGTAGGAGTGCTTAGGTAGTGAGGCACGATCCTATGGGCATACAGCAGAACTATTTTTATAGTTGCGGCACTGCTGTCTTCCGTATCAGGAAGAAGGGGGTTAGAAATCTGCCCTGAGCAATGCTGCTCAGACTTTCCAACGTTTTATTCACGACGTGTGTCGTGGACTGGATGGTGTTTATCCGTACTTGGATGATATCTTAGTCGCTAGCTCATCGCAGGAAGAACATTGTGCGCACTTGCGTTCATTATTCGCTCGTTTGTCGCATCATGGGGTGACCATACACCTAGCTAAGTGCTCGTTTGGGATGCCCCGAGTAACCTTCCTAGGGCACAGTATATCCACGAGCGGGATCGAACCTCTCCCCGACAAAGTGCAGGCAATAGTGGACTATCCGGAACCCACATCGTTCAAACAGCTTCGCCGTTTCGATGGCTTAGTAAACTTTTATCGCCGTTTCATTCCTAATTGTGCCCATTTAATGCAACCACTCACCGACCTGCTCAGAGGTAAGGTTCGCTCATTTTTAATTACAACAGCCGCAAAAAAGGCCTTCATTAAGTTAAAAACGGCTGTGGCCAATATAGCATCGCTGTCACATCATCATCCGTCCGCTCCTTTAGCGCTAACTGTGGATGCATCAGACGTGGCTGTAGGAGCGGTCCTGCAACAGCAACTCGGTGACGACTGGTGCCCACTAGCCTTTTTCTCTAAACGTTTACAACCAACTGAGTCGCGGTATAGTGCTTTCGGAAAGGAACTATTAGCGGTATATCTCAGCATCCGCCATTTTCGACATGTCCTTGAAGGCAGGGATTTTATCATCTTCACAGACCATAAGCCGCTAACGTATGCCTTACGCTCGACAACCGACAGGTACTCCCCCAGGGAGACCCGACACTTGGATTATATCGCTCAGTTCACGACCGATATCCGTCACATTTCAGGTATTGCGAACCCAGTCGCCGATGCTCTCTCGCGCATCAATGCTACAATGAGCACGGCAGACAGCTCAGTCGATCTGACAGCGATCGCAGCTGCACAGAACAACGATCCTAGGGAGGGTTCCCATGAACTCATCAGAAAGGATGATTATTTGTGACACTTCACAAAGCATCCCTCGTCCGGTTATTCCACTGGCTTTTCGCCGCCGAATTTTTGACACGTTGCACATGTCTCACCCAGGCATACGTTCAACAGTCAAAATGGTCACCGAGCGCTTTGTCTGGCGCAACGTCAATCGCGACGTCCGCACATGGGCCAAAGCGTGCATACACTGCCAACGGTCTAAAATTCATCGTCACACGCGTGCCCCAGTGGGGAGTTTTGCAGCTCCCGATGAGCGTTTCTACCATGTACATGTTGACCTGGTCGGACCTTTGCCACCCTCGAATGGGTGTACGTATATCTTGACGTGTGTAGACAGATTTACACGTTGGCCAGAAGCTATACCAATTCCGAATTGCTCGTCGGAAACCGTCGCACGGGCATTCCTGGAACGTTGGGTTGGTTGCCCCGCTGTAGTGACCACCGATCGCGGGTCACATTTTGACTTAGCCTTCACGTCACTTCTCAACACACTAGGTTGTAGTCGAATTCGCACAACAGCTTACCACCCGGCAGCCAACGGGTTAGTTGAACGTTTCCATCGACAATTGAAAAGTTCTCTATCCGCTAGCAACAACCCTTCGTGGCACGAGGTTCTGCCATTAGTCTTGTTAGGTATCCGAAACACGCTGAAGGCCGACCTGCATACCACCCCCGCCCAGTTGGTCTATGGGTGCTCCTTACGTTTACCCGGCGAGATGGTTGTCCCACGCGCAACGGGACCCATCAACTTCGCGGATTACGGTGAGCGGTTGGCCCAACACATGAGACGACTCCGACCAACCCCACCAAGGGAACAGATGACGCCAACGTACGTAGATCCTAGTCTGTCAACTTGTTCTCACGTTTTGGTGCGTGCGGTTACTCCTCGACGACCTTTACACCCGCCGTATACAGGTCCATTCCGCGTAATCACGCGCTATGATAAGACTTTCGTGTTGGAGCGCAAGGGTAAACGCGAGGTTATCTCTATCGATAGACTGAAGCCAGCGTTTATAGAAGTACCTGATGTGGAAATTGATTCGCGACCAGCAACATCCTCAACAGCTAGAACATTGCCTAACACTTGTACAGATCCGGTTTCGGTTACGACTCCGCCTACCTCGACGGAGCCAAGTCTCCAGAACAGACGTGGTCGAGAGTTACGGAGGCCAGTGCGATTTGCTGACTACGTGGACGTCCGCCGCATCTAGTTTTTGTTGCACTTTCTTACCGAGTTAATTTTAGATGGCTTTACCTGCAACGAACTCTGTCAACAAGACGTTTTTATTTCTCAAAAAAACCTCACTCTTTTGGACACAATGGAGGCAGAAACCCGGTGAGGTTATCGTTTTACATTAATGAACACTATTCTAGATACTGAAAGTAAACTCTTCATCATCTGCCTCGGACGCTGAGGCCGCGCACCACGAGAGAAACCTGGAAAATTCAAAATTCTGCAAGGACCGCCTACGATGGACGCGAACACGGCTATGATCCTACAAGGTCGATTACAACTGGCTTGTCCCCAATCCCCTGCCTGCCTATGATTATTAACCCCCCGAACCGTGCTCCCCATCCACTTCCAATTGTTTTCCTTCCTTCGACCGGCCGTAGACGCGAGCTGTGTGGCAGGAGTAAATTGGACCATTCATGCTCGTGTCAACGGTTCCGGCTAACTGAAACACTCCTACATTGTCAAAGTCAACACTGGTTGCCTTCTAGGGGGGCTCTGTAGCGACCCCATTTGTTTATTACTAACTATGTTAGAGTTACGATTGCCATTTGTACTCTTTTGGTTTCCAACTTTTGTATGTGCTTAAACATTTGTTTGAACGAGTATGGATACCGACAAGTACCCCGCGCACTCGAACGTACGACCCCGCTGCGTGCTCGCTTGTCGTTCCGCTCTGTACCGTTTCGTCTTGTTCTTCGTTCGCTCTCACGTTGACCTCGCGGGTCGACAATATACTCCTTGTTTACTCGTTGCGTTATTCATAACCGGCCGGCTTTGATTCGCTCGATCCCACAGATTAAACAAAACCAAATAGAACTAGGAACGTCATGGACGCAGACGTGACACTGAATGTAGTATGCTTTCATCTCAGATAGTGTTTGTAACTAACGGCTGGGAAGATCCCGAGGTCCACAAAGGAGAGGATGAAACTTACCCATTTTACACAACAGTAACCAGGTTCTCATATTCTACGGGTACTCTGCGGTTCTACCCAAATAGTGGTCTCAGTGAATAGAGTCCAGTGCACTAAACGCTCAGACAAAGTGACATTTGGTTGAAAAGCGACATCAAAGTCACCACACTGATTAAAAACGAGTGAGTGTTGCCTCATCAGTGTGTAAAAGCATTCTACTTAATAGAGTGATGGAACCCAGATACATGATTCACCCGGAAATCACGAAGCCGGGGAACAACTTCAGTTGAGTTTAGACGTGTGGAACTTACCGTACCTATGACCGGCCAAACACATGCTATATCCGCCATGGTCCGTCAAGCAGAAACTGCCCAAGCATAGCCTACGCGACTTCCCTGGACTTTTGAATATAAACAGAGGTGTCCACCTAAGTAGACAACATTTTATTTTGGTATTTCGTCTTTATTTAATCACATCTCCCCAAAGAAGATCACGGACTATCTCTGTGATTACAAAAGCGCAGTGATGGACATAAGGTTATTATCACGTTAACTCAAACAGCTGCTCTTCATTTGCGCACTTGTGAAGTACAGCCTAAGTGACATGAGAACAGTTATCCACAAAAGAGGGCTTCGAAACGAGACCCCCTCATTTGAGCCATTGTTTGCAGACACTTTGTTGCGAAAATAAAACGTGAAAAGTCAAGTCCATCCACGAGACAGTGTATATTATTTGAGGTATATTGCAGCAGCCTATGCGTGTTTGATAATAATAGCTTGCAATTCACATTGCAGACTGAAACGAGTAACCAGTTGAGATTACTGAGCGTACTCAGGTGTCACAATATATGGAAAAGATATTCGGTCAACACATTCACCTCACTGATATTGTCACTTACACAGAAAATAACTATTATCAACTGCTTGACTAGCACTGTTGCACTAATACGCGCCAGATATTACAGTCAATGAATCGGCAGAGAAACGAACGATATTCATCCAAAATAGCTACTGGAGGGGCCTGTAGACAGATATATGCAAAACCCGGGTGAGAAAGGTAAGCTGCATCCCCCAGAAATGGAACAAGTGTACGTCAGTTTATTCATCAACGATGATACGTCAACTGGAACTGTTACAGGAATGTCGTTAATGAAACATTTTGCGCCGCTTAAGGATACGGCTACTTCTTTTCCGCTCAAATTGTGCTTACGCTAGAAAAACAACTGCATGCTTGCGTATACTCTTCGTTTGTTCATGCGGAAGCAGTTATGGCAGTCGCGCGACCGGACGCTCATTTGAACCGATCTGTGAGCATCATCCAGTCGTACACAACAATAGAACAGATAGATCAACCAACGGCGTCAAATTAGCACACCTGGAAAGTTCGAAATATTCTGCCAATGCGAATAATGAATTAATTCTAATCAACCACTCAATCACTCAGTCGAGTGCACTAACAGAAATCAGATTCTGGTCAAAGCTGTGGCCATCGAAATTCGTGTGTATAACCATTCCCACATGCTGAAATACGTTCCATTTAGGCTTCGGACCTACTTTGGTCGAGTCACTCTTAAAATGGGTCAAGTGATGTCTCGATAGCTATTGTATATTGATTAAGCTGACCTAATCAACCCACTCTTTCTTTGTTAATATCATTAGTGACTGCCTCGAGAAACTGCGACACAGAAGTTATATGTTTCGCTGAGTGATAGATAAAAGGAAACGCTTTTCTTCATCATACGGTACTTTTCACAGACATATATATATATAATATATATGTACAGATTAATTCATCTAAAAATATGTAAAGTAAAAATGAAGGCGAATATCAAGAAGGGCAGGTACACCGAACATTTCATTCATTCAACTGAATTCAACAAGGAACTGATAGGCGCGGACATGTGTTTGCATCAAGATCATCAACGCTTTAATTTGACATGCGGACAGTGCGAGGCGGGATTGGAAACAAGGTGTGCACGCCTCCTAAGCAGACGTGAAATCGAACAGATGGACAATCGGCTTCCAAATGCTACATGAACTAACTTGTAAGTAGAGTAGGAAATCATCGGAATGAATACAGGGATTACTCTCCCAGAAAGTCACAATTAGCGTGTACGTCAACGGAAATCAGAGGAGAAGTCCAACGGATCAACGACCAAACCAAAGCAGATGAAGTATCGAAGGCCAGTGAATAAGCGTGGTAAACTGGTATTCGAAGAACCCCAATAAGCAGCCAGCAACCACATCAGTTGCGTGATGGCGTCGCATGATGTAACGGGACAGGCAAATTGCTCCACTCCACATCAGTAACAGTACGTATTGATATTGAGAGAAGGCAAACATGCTTGGCAAGAGCCACAGAAGAAGTACGGCTCTACTAGCATGACCTGGACGCGTGCGGAACCAGCACGTCGACAAAAAAGATGGGTAGAAAGGGCACTGCGAATTAACACAAAAACGGTAAAAGAAACCAAAGCAACACAAATAGATAAGAGAGGAAACATTTCGTAGGACAATCTGGAATTATAGTAGTATTAGATAATCAGACGAGAAATATTACCCAACATGTGATGGAACGGCGAACTTATGAACGTCTCAAGTACTGTATTCAAGCTCTCATATAAGGGGAATCCACTAAGGGGTGGTATATATTGACCTTTGGACCAACAAGCAGAAATACTTACATAATGTAACAGATGAACTAATCTTAATACAAAGCTTGACTCGACTTTGAGCGTCGGATAAGTTGGTCGACGATTCCACAAGAGCACTGCGTGATTGGTGGTATTCGGTAGCGCCCAGCTTCCGTCTTTGAACTTGAAACCTGATGTGATTAATGGAAGCTGAACAAATTCACGCGAGCTTCACAGCTACGGAAGGACACAGGCAACAAAATGAATTTTCTTCTAAGAAACGGGACTTACCATTTGCGTGACGTCTCTACACCATACTTTAGATCACCGTGGAGTTAATATTCCTGCCTAAAAGTGTAGCAAACATGGCTTATGCATGAGAGCGATAGCGATCATCACCGTCACCACAGACAGCAATACATCGGTGGTTCACACTAACGCTTAATTGCCACACAATCATGAAAAAAACCTGTGTAACTAAGTCTATATTCAAACATTCAACATCAAGGTGCCTACACCTTGCAAACAAACAACCGAGCTGTAAGTGAAAGTAAGGCGTCATCAGCAAGACAGCTTCCTTACGGCTTTCACTGCCCCGCATCATTAAGTGCACTCACTTCACAGACAACTCGGCCAAACAACGACAACATTCACGCCACTGAGCTCGATTAGCCGCCATCTCACCTAACGTCTCAAGCCACCGACTCTGAGTCGCGAGGGCCCCAGCCCGGGAGACGAACCCGATCTACAGTGGCCAACCCCTTCGTGAACGATTTCATTTGTCTACGCCAGGTCATCATCTGTCCACCTCGCACCTTGCGCCAGTCGGCCGCAGCGTCGGCAAAGTGCTCGGTGTGGCAAACGACTAGCTGGCATCCTTAGTACATGACCTAACCATCTAAGTCTGTGCAAATGTAAGGAGTTGAACAAAAATGGTGAAAGAGGACAGGTTTGACGTTTGCTGCCCATGGTGCTGAAGCTGTCACCGTAAATCTTGAACTACCTGAAGTATGGAAATGAAGCGCCCACAGTATGTTCGCCTAATTTGTCGATACATACCTGCGTTTAAACGACTTAGAAGTGTAGATCAATCCACCGAATCGAACGCACCTTTATAGTCGAGAAATACGGCGATTGTTGGCCGGCGGTACACATGACGCTGCTCCAGAATTTGACGAAGGGTAAAAATGTGATCTATACAACCCCGCCCAGGGCGAAACCCTGCCTGTTCTTCCCTAATGTTTACCTCCCGAACTGCAGTGAGTCGACGAAGTATAATGGATGCCAGAACCCTAGTAATGACTGGGGTCAAACTAATTCCCTATGGTTTTCGCAAGAGCCCCTGATACCTTTCTTGAATATGGGAACTATTATCGAGTGACCCCAGCACGGAGGGATGGTCTCCGTCGTCCACACAAGTTGAAACAACTGAGTCAATGCCTCTACTAACGCCTCTCCACCTTCTTTGAAAAGTGCCGGCATGAGATCATCTGGGCCAGCAGCCCTATTACGATTGAGAGCCGAAAGGCAATTGCGAACCTCAGTCTCAGTGGGTGGTTCCAAATCTACCGACCAGGGTGCTACATCACAAGTTTGTGGCGGCAACACGCTCTAACCTTCTGGACTTATTACAGATTAGTGTACCATCTACCTCGCTGATAGCTTCACTGACAGACGGTCGCCTGGGACCAGTGGCACGGATCAGCTTGAAAGAGTTTGCCGATGTTCCCTGAAGGCAAAAGCGGTTTCCATTTCCTTAACTTTTCCACTAACCAAGCCTCACGATCAGCCTTTAGACTACGTTTCAGTTTCCTACGGATATCTCTTCTAGACTTGTTATGTGAACTGTCAGGAGGAATGTTCCGTCTGGCTTCTAACAACTCCAGGGATTTCTCTGAAATCCAATGTTTGTTTACCCCATGTACCCCTGTGCCGCATGCTACAGTACCTGCTTTCTGAATGGCCTGTGAGATTTGAGTCCAGCAGCTATTAGGATCTTCGGAGTGAGTACTACTAAGGCAGCTTTCTAAGCTGGTTTGGTACTTATGCTTTACCGATGGTAAAGCCAGTTTCTCAACAGCCAGTCGTTGCTGTCGGTGGGGTCGTTGCCCAGCAAAAGTAAGAACAAACGACAACGTACCAACGCATGATCCGAATCCAAGTATGTGCTCCAATAAGAACGACAGTCCTGAATCGAACCACGCCACCTATAACTAACAGCTATGTGGTCTATCTGAGACCAGTCCTGATTCGAAAAATGTGGGCACTAAGTATTGCAAGGACGTACAAAGTGCTTAGAACTAGTGCTGGCTAAAAATAGCTTATGCTCAGCGCACAGCTGTAACAGTCGCCCGCCATTATCCGAACGATGTGATGCTATCCCAAACCTGCCACCTAAACGAGACTCGGCCTCACCAAGGCGGCCGACCTGGGCGTTCATATCTCCGGCCAGAACGACTATATCAGAACCATGTGTCGACCGAGGGAGGGCGGCCAGATCCTAGCAAAAGGCGATCCTGACGTCGTCGTCACTACATTCAGTTGGAACATAAGCAGACATAATGAAAGATTTCTGAAAGTTTTGCGTCTAGAGCTGGTTTAACAGAACCTGCCAAGCGGACGGCACAAAGTCTACTGTTAACAGGAATCCAATCTACCAATGCGGCTGAGGACTATACCTACTCCAGCCTGACCTGTAACGGCGGCTGTGGAGTCACCCGAAGTGTATAACCAGTATCGGGTAGACAATGCGGGTGCTGTTAGTTCCATACGTTGACTACTGTCCTGGATTCTAGTCTCTGAAATACAACAGACATCGACATGCAACGAGTCTAACGTTCGTGCGAGAGCGGCCTGTTAATCTAAGCAAGGGACGAGGAGGTCTGAGGCTGAATGGTAAGAGATGGGACTTACCGACACAGTGTTACTATGATTAGCTATATCTATTGTGGGACCTGCAGAGTAATCACCAGAAATGGGGGTCGGGAGGAGCCTGAGAGCTAAATTTGATAGGACAGTGGGAGAGGGGTCAGCAGTAGCATGTTTTCGCCTATCCACCCTGCTGTATGCAGCAGATAGGGCGACCCGGTTTATACTGCGAGACGGCCGATGCAGTATGGATTAATTGTTGTGAATATTCATGGTTGTGTGTGGGCTGAGATACTGCGATAGGGATAATGGACAATCACAACGTGCTTGCCATACTAATTATTTGAAACGACACAAAGAGTGACATTATGAGCAAACGTTTAAACAAGACGTTTAGTGAAACCATGTATAGTGAGACCAACGGAGCAACGTCCAAGCATAAAACTGTTCCAGTACACCCCAATTCTAGCATGAAATATGAGGGAAACAGGGATAAGCAAACAGTTGTGTAATGTTTCAGTCGTTCGTATTTCCATCTCTTCAACTTGAACACTGTTGGCCAAACCAATAAACGTTCGAATTCGTCATTTAACTATTGCTTAGCGTGCGCCTTACACACTACAGGAAGACTATTACTACCAAACTATCCAGGCCTCCACAGAAGTCGTCGAGAAAAACAACCGCCTAATCTACAACCGAGAGAATAGTAGTCGGCGCGCTTACTATTGAGGTATCGTGAATTACTAGCCGTTTTATAATTAGTCTAAGATATAGCGCGACTAATTATCCTAGGTTGATATGCTACTGAAAATAGGCTCACCTGAAGGAAAAGACCATATATCCTGGCGCACTGTGAGTCGCATGTCCCCATGGACATCTTCCTTAGGTCTAGGACGACGTACAACGCCTTTCATTATCCCAACCAGAGACATGTCAAACAAGAGAGCAAACAGTAAGCAGAACGCTTTGGTCCAAGGATTAGGGAATAAGAGTGAGTCTGGACCAGCCAGCCATCGACGGAATGACCATCCGGGAGCAGAACCAATGAGTTTGGAGCCCGGAAGCGTAAAGTCAACAGAGTAGATCCATAAAACATACAACCAAAGCCCATTCAGTAATAACCACAAGACACCATGACAAGTCCATTCCAAGAATAAACCAACCGAACGGATCCAACTGGACATGACTGGAATAAAA
The DNA here is from genome assembly GCA_014220965.1 of Paragonimus kellicotti. Classification (NCBI taxonomy): domain Eukaryota; kingdom Metazoa; phylum Platyhelminthes; class Trematoda; order Plagiorchiida; family Troglotrematidae; genus Paragonimus; species Paragonimus kellicotti. The sequence continues at coordinate 33,807 of LOND01004693.1, forward strand.
CCAAGAACAGTAAAGTGGAATTAGCCAAATGACAAACATAGAATATACATGACAGTTTTATTCATCAACATCAACAGCAGTGGTCGATTTTGGTGAATACTTGTTACGGAACTATCTGGGGGAACAAAAGCAGTCACGTTCGGACAGAAAAAAGAAGGGGACGTAACCAATTCACAGACGCTTTGCAACAATTTCCAACAACTGACATCAACTGAATTTTCGGCTACAGTGATTCGGCATCTGCAAAGCGGTCACATTATATAAACAGAACAGATCCATTTCAGCGACCAGTTTCGCTTCATACGTCATAAAGCCAAACAGCAACGTGTACACCATTGAACCCGATTAACCGATAGCACTCTAACGTTTCACCATAAAATGTGAGTCACTATCATAATTTTTCAGATGTGAGCCATGACCGTCGGTATTAGGCTCGGATTGCCGTTGGTCCTGTCAACAGGTAGCGGTGAAAAAAAGTACAAATGTACTTTGCGTACAAGGGCTCGCCATTGACTGCCATGTCTTACTACGTCCGAGAATGTTTGAACCAGCGGTGTGGATAGTCCCAAACTCTCCAAACGGGCAAACGACACCAGTCTCAGCGAAGTCCTCAAGGCCTTCATCGCCTGGCTGCCATGCAGTTTTTCCAACCATCAACAGTCTCAGAAAACAATGGACAGTTAAGTGAACACCAGTCAGCATACGGAGTGCGTGATCTAACCAGCGAAGACTATTTGCATTATATTCGTTATCGGATGTGAACATGTACATTTCCCAAATATGCGCCTACGAGCAGTCGCGGTGCCCACATCATCAGCCCACTTGATACATGCAGACTGGCGGATGCGGTTGGATGTCGGTAACCTATATTGCATCTACCGCACGAATGGATTTGGCCTTTGATCCATAAAGCAAAAGTGAGCGCCAACACGCATTGTACACACTGCGCCAACAGTCTTTACGACAGCACAAGTTGACGGAGGCTGACAAAAGTAATGAATGTTTTCGCTGTCCGTGTGGACAACGTCAACAATAATACATGCACATGAGATGACACTACTCAAATAGGCGAAACGATCGACAATCTCCAGCGATCTGCCTGTTATAAGAAGAAATAGGTTCAACTGCCAGTCATATCACTCAACCATATTAGCACGGTGTGCTTTCTCTATGCAGAAGGGCTAAGCAATGTTGTCCACATGCGCAACATCTATCGAGTAACCACCCAATAGCAGCTGTACAGTGAGATTTTCGGAACCTGGGAGAACCAATTTCACGAACTGGAGCTCTCGTCGAACGCCATCTGAAGCAGAGAATGGTCGAAACGGCTGGGCACAAAGCCGCACTTCATACTCAGAGCGAGCATAAAACAACTTCACTGAGATACCTCTGCGACCGAGACGATCCCAGAAGGAACGCTGTGCAACCGAGTTGAAAGAAATCTTTACATTCAAAAATACCTGGACCACTGGATGATAAAACGACAGCTGATACTCCAGTCAGTCACGACGAGAAGGTATATAGCCAACATACCCGTGACCAGGTTCGAAAGTTGCCTGATCTTCTCGTACCTGGTTTTCTTTACGTTTCCGAAGCAGCCGCGTAATGTCACTCTTAAGTAGCTCAGAAGCGAAAGATCCAAAATATCTTCCTGACTGTCACAAAATGTTTTAGAACTGCCTTCGGAAATAGGTATACTTTTTGATGAACCATAATGGCGGAATAGTTCAGTACATTACATGGAAAGGGAGGGCTGATCAGTTCAGATAATAAACCAACACTATCTTCGACCAGCGAGGGCACGAACGACGTAATTGTCTGATTCAGCGACTAATACACGGTTCGAGGCAGGGGCCCAAGGTTCCCGGATCCAGTCGGTTTTTCTTGCTCAGTGTCAAGCGGGCGTCTGTTGATCTGAAATGCAATCATTGAAAACAGGGTGTAGCACCGCTCTTGGGGATTACAGTAAATACCAAGAACAGAGTAAGGTTACTGATAATGGATTTTTGGTAAATGAGAATCAAGCAAGCTTTAAAGCGATCGCTAGAAGCGCTGCTAACGAACTCGAAGGTTGATAACCTAGTAAGAAAAAAAAACTGCTGCCCAAGGAAAGTCCCGGGATGAAGCTTGCAAAGCTCCCAGAATTCAAACAAGCGTCAGAATGGTTGGGCGGCGTTCCCAACGGTGACAGCTAAAACATTGTTATCCTAGTGAATGTAGCCTATAGTAGCAGAGCTGGCGCGGATTCATTATAGAGTCACGACTAAGACTGCGATACCTACGCCAACACACTAACTTTGATGTTAGTGGTTTGCAGTAAATTTACATTCACAAGAATGTAAACAGGCACGGTGGTACTGGTAAGGCAACTCTCACGTCGCAGGGAGTTTAGGATTTTGGGGACGTCGAAGGTGATCTCACTACAGCAGACACTGCAGACTGGCGTTCTTTCTGGTGCATGGGAAGAGGCGACATGTCGCATATTTAAGACAGGCCACGGGTATTCTCCAGTTAGCTATCGACCAATCAGCCTTACTAGCATTCCGTGTAAAAATAATGGAGCGCTTATTAGAGCGTGCCATCCTCAACCACTTTCTTCTTTTACCCAGCACGGCTTCACACCTGACCGGTCACGCATAACCAACATGCTCCTTTTCATGGATAGTCTGTTGGACATCATATATAATGGCCTCATCTCAGATGCTATCTTCTATAATTTCGTCAAGGTTTTTGACTGTGTTCCACATGGCACCCTGATGCACAAACTGGAGGCCTATATTACTTTAGGAGAGGTTCTTCGCTGGGTTACCTCTTTTCTCGATACTTGAACTTTTAGAGTCAAAAGCGGATCGGACCTTTCATCTCCCTTTTTCATTTTCTGCGAGAGTTCCCCAAGCGTCAGTCCTAGGTCCTCTGCTATTTCTGATCTACATCAATGACCATCGGGAAACTATTTTCAGTAATGCCCGCTATATGCCGATGACCTAGAAATCTGGCAATGCCACAGCTCCCAGTGCATTACAGATTGATCTTGACGCGATTAAGCGCTGGTCGGACGATTGGAGTCTCCCACTGAATGACAATAAGTGCGCAAATATGTCACTCGGTGGAGACGTTGGCAATGCCTTCGAGATTCATAGTGCATTCGGCACAGTGGATATCATGAAAATCGATTCGGAGAAAGATCTGGGCATCTGGTTGTCGTCTAACTTATCTTTCGCGCTATCACCATGAGATGGCGGCAAAATGGGATTTGCCGCTCTTAGGTCTGAGCGCACTTTCCTTCGCATAGACAGAGAGCGGTTTCAGAACTTCACTGGGTTTATATAAGGCCGCTCCTTGAGTATGCTGATCAGGTCGTGTACACCGGCCTGAAGAAGACATATAGCTGTGAGCGTGTCCAGCGCGCGGCTACCAAACTAGTCACGGGCTTGAGAAATGTCGCGTACGAGTCTCGACTTGAAATTCTTGATCTATATCCACTTGAATATCGACGACTCCGCGGTGATTTAATTCTCACACACTTCTTTAGAGTAGGTCTCGTTGAGCAATTCTTTATCATAGCGAATAATGACGGTTGGTGAGGACATAACAGGC
>LOND01004694.1:7639-26326 GCA_014220965.1 Paragonimus kellicotti
CGTAGCTATTTTTTAGTAGTTAGGTCCACTTTCCTTCCCCTCCTCTGTTTTCTTCTTTCTTCCTATTTAAGCCTTTCCTTTTCTTTGTTCTTCGTGGTGTGGTAGTCAAGCATCAATGTGAACCACCGCTGTATTGCTGTCTACGATGATATGACGATTATCAGCATTAGGATGTCCCTCATGTGGAGAGATTAAAGACCGGTAATTTATCAAGTGAAATCTTTACGACTCTATAAACATAATTAACATGAGACAACTACACTCTACTAGTAGCAATTGTTAAGGGAAGCAAGCTACTTCACCGTGACAGTTGAACCCGACATTAGGGAGATGCACATCTTAAGTATACTGACTTCTGGCCGAAACATCCTCATCATCCTCACCACAGACAGCAGTACATCAATGGTTCACACTGGTGATTAACTACCACACAACCATAAAAAGAAGCAAACCCTGTATAGAAGGAGAGTATGAAAAGAGGGGGACGGGGAAGGACCTAACTACTAAAAATAGCTACGTCCATATTCAAGCACTCAACAAACAACCGAACTGTAAGTGAAAGTAAGGCGTCATCAGCAAGACAGCTTCCTTACGGCTTTCACTGCCCGCGTCATTAAGTGCACTCACTTCACAGACAACTCGGCCAAACAACGACAACATTCACGCCACTGAGCTCGATTAGCCGCCATCTCACCTAACGTCTCCAACCACCGACTCTGTGAGTCGCGACAACTCCAGCCCGAGAGACGAACCCGATCTACAGTGACCAACCTTTCGTGAACGATTTCATTTGTCTACGCCAGGTCATCATCTGTCCACCTCGCACCTTGCGCCAGTCGGCCGCAGCGTCGGCAAAGAGTGTTCGGTGTGGCAGAACGACTAGCTGGCATCCTTAGTACATGACCTAACCATCTAAGTCTGTGCAAATGTAAAGACTGAACGAAAAGAACTCGTTTACTAATCTCTAACCAATACCAAAACGTTCGTTGATTACGGAAGTGCTGAAAATTTTGAACATCGGGAATAGTGTCGACTGAAAATAAACTGCTGCAACCTAAAAGTTTTTACCTGTAACTGAGACAAATTTGTTTTGCCTACAACGGCTTCGCTAACCAAGTAATTCTCACACTCCATTTATCACAAACGAGTCTAGTGTTTCTTTTCGAAAGGGGCCGACTGGAAGTCTATGGGAATGCGACAGCTGCGATCAATTGTGAGGTGATGTTCAATCTATATGAAAACCAAAATCCCACTACCACTCATCAGAAAACATTTTTGCTTTTCACAGAAGGAAGCCATTTGTACATATGTTCATGCAGTTGTGGATAGGAAATCAGTCATCGATGCAGTAATTTACAGGAACCAGTTTGTTAAATTGGCAGCCACCAAACGAACAGTTGTATTCATTTACTGCATCTTTACATTGCTTTTCATTTGCATTGTAGCTCATCATTGGTGCTTCATTTACTGTGGACCAATCATTTTATCGCATCACTCCCAACGTGTTTTCCAATCGATAAACATTCAATCAACAGTCGTTTGTCTTATCACTTTCACAACAACCGACCAAACCGTCAAACAGCTCAGAGATATTTTTGGTGAACAGCTCTCACTATTCAACGTCCGGTACAACTGTCTCAAGTTGAATAAACGTGAGTCAGATGATTATGTAACCTTTGCAGGTCTGGTCAACCGGGAATGTGAAAGGTTCCAGCTTAAATCCCTCACGGAAGATCAGTTCAAATGCCTCATTTTCATTGCTGGTCTTCACTCGCCTCGGGATGCTGACATTCGAACTCGCTTATTGTCCAAACTTGAGCAGGATAAGGACATCACAGTGAAAGCTCTCACGGCTGAGTGTCAACGACTGGTGAACCTGAAACATGACACAGCCATGATTCAGTAGGCGGTAAAACCTTCTATCGCCAGTATGCTCCAAGCGATGAAAGGAGCTAAATCCACAAAAAGACCCCTAACAGCATGTTGGTCTTGTGGCGAGTGACATTTCAAACGGTTTTGCCCATACCAGAAGCACCAATGCCAGAGATGCAACCGACGTGGCCATAAAGACGGTTTCTGTGACCCACAGGGCACCACCACCTCCAACAATCGTCGGAATCAAGCTCCAATTCCATTTCGCCACAAAAGCAATTTTAACACACATACTAATGCTAAATCCAATTCCCTGTTTGCTGCCTTCAAAATTGAGTTTGAATCACGTAGACAGTACATAACGGTTTCCATCAACAATTTCCCAGTTCATTTTCAGCTGGACACAGCTTCTGACATTACGTTGATCACACGTTCCACATGGGGTTAATTGGTAAACCCAATGTGTGCATCACCAGTCACCAAACCTAAAATGCATAGGGCGACATGTTGCAATTAACTGGTGAGGCAACCTGTAATATTCTTTCCAGATTGTTGTACACTCGAAAGGGTACGCTGGTTCGTCCTCGATATAGCAGTGCGCTTGACAAAAATCGGATTCTCCTCCTGGTAATAATTAACACGGAAAATCTCGGTCCCGAAAATACCGCGACTGTCCCCGTAATTTGCTCCCAAGACAAGCCAAAAGACGCGTGCAAAAAAAAACAGCTTTGTTCCGTCCAAAAACGTGTGCAACAAGGCGAAAAATACAAGGTATTTATATGGTGCGTAGTGACCTAAAAACATTCTCGAATCAGAAAATAGGACAGTTACCGAAAAAAATAGTTAGGGTCACTAAGCCACCAATGAGCATAGCGGAATAAAGGTCGGACAGGTAAAAAATAACCAAGGTTACCTCTCGACCGTTCTGGACAGTTCCGCTCATTCTGATTGGATTAATCGTTTTTCTCGAGCACGGAGGCGGTTTTGGACGGGGGGAAATTAACTCCTTAACAAGGATGTACATTTTATAGGAACTTGTTATCTTACTGACCTCTCACACTTAAACTTGCTTGGATTATCAAACTCGATATTTGAATGTCTCTTTAGCATCCGTGTGTAACACCTTACAGCTCACATCTTTGGGAACACACCCGAACACTTTACCAACATTATTTTGTCGAGATTTTCTAGTTCGTTCCGAACCCGGCCTTGGCTGTTGCAAGGCTAACGCCAAACACTAAACCAGTTTTCCGCCCAAAGCGTCCAGTTCCCTACGCGCCCTTGCTACCGTCGAGAAAGAACTCGAACGCCTCGAGCAGTCAGGTGTCATTGAGCCAGTCAATTACTCATCCTGGGCAGCCCCTATTGTCGTTGTCCGCAAAGCGAACGGCAAAGTGCGTATCTGTGCCGACTACTCCACTGGCCTCAACACCGCTTTGGATTCGCATCAGTATCCACTGCCGATCCCGGAAGATCTGTTCACTCAGCTTAATGGCGGCACCTGCTTCGCAAAGATCGATTTGGCTGACGCCTATCTTCAAATAGAAGTGGAAGCCGATTCGAGGGAGCTTCTGACCATCAATACACATCGTGGTCTGTTCCGATTCAACCGCCTTCCATTTGGTGTAAAATCCGCACCTGCTATTTTTCAGCAAATAATGGACGCAATGCTGACGGGTCTACCTGGGACTGCTGCTTACCTTGATGATATCATTGTTACTGGTTGCAACTCAAATGAACTTATGGAGCGTCTCACTGATGTGCTTGACCGCATCCAACAATACGGTTTCCGTCTCCGTGCAGACAAATGTGCATTTTTTTTCTCACATCCATCAAATATCTTGGTTTCATTTTTGACATGGGCGTCTCTCGACCCGGATAATATTTTGGCAATCCAACAGATGTCAGCACTCACAGACATTTCCACTTTACGCTCTTTTCTGGCCTTGTAAGCCACTATAGCACTTTTTTGCCTGATATGCATCTTATTCGTGCCCCGCTTAATCACCTTTTGAAAAAAGATGTTTCCTGGAACTGGTCGTCTCAATGCCAGTCCGCATTTAATAGAGTCAAATCCCTGCTTAACTCTGACTTGCTCTTGACACATTTCAATCCCTCCCTTGGAATTATTGTAGCTACGGATGCTTCCGACTACGGTATCGGTGCCGTCATTTCACACATTTTTCCAGACGGTACAGAAAAAGCAATTGCTCACATTGCCAGGACCCTGACCCCGCTGAGCGCAATTATGGTCAGATTGAGAAGGAGGCTCTGATGATCGTATTCGCGATCAAAAAGTTCCATAAAATGCTCTAGGAGCGATACTTCACACGTTTAACGGATCATAAGCCCCTTTTTTGGGTCGAAAAAAAGTATACCAGTCTATACGGCCAACCGCTTGCAACGTTGGGCGACCATGCTACTCGCCTACGACTTCTCATCAAATATCAATCCACAACAAGCATTGGTCAGGCAGACGCCCTATCTAGACTGATTGACTCTCAGCGCACTCCACCTGAGCACGCAGTTATCGCTTCAATCACAGTCGAACCAGAGGTCAATAGCCTGCTCGCCTCCACAATCCGCGCACTTCCGGTTACGTCAGCTATGGTTCGCGATGCCACGGCCAACGATCCTCTACTTCAAAGAGTGATCCGCTTCCATCGTACACGCTGGCCTCCGGCGTGTCCTGACCTCCAGCTTCAACCGTTCTACCAACGTCGCTCCTCGCTTTCCGAAGTCGATGGCTGCATTCTATTCGCCGAACGTGTTGTTATTCCTTCAGAACAGATTCCTTCAGACAGATACTCAAGCAGTTCCACGTCGGACATCCCGGAATTAACCGTATGAAATCTTTGGCGCGCAGTTACGTATACTGGCCAAGAATGGATCAGGACCTGGTTCAGATTGTTCGTACGTGTTCAAAGTGCCAAGCGTCAGCTAAAGCTCCAGGGAAAGCACATCTTTCTTCGTGGCCTGTGCCTATAACCTATTGGTCCCGCTTGCATGTTGATTTCGCTGGACCCATAGACGGGCAACATTACATGATACTGGTTGATGCGTACAGCAAATGGCCGGAAGTCATTCAACTGAACCATATCAGTTCCCAAGCCACCATTATCAACCTCCGGAAGGTGTTCAGTCGTTTCGGTGTACCTGAAATCCTGGTTTCGGACAACGGCAGTGCATTTACTTCAGCTGAATTCGCAGAATTCTGTCAACAGAATGGAATCCAGCATATACGAACGTCCGCCGTACCACCCACAGTCAAACGGCCAGGTGGAACGTTGTGACATGTTTGAACGAGCACTCCTGAAACCCAAGGGGGAGGGGACTACGCCGGAAACAATCGAGGCGTTTCTGATGACATACAGAGCAACCCCGCACCCCAGCACACCAAACAACAAGTCTCCGGCAGAGACACTGATGCACCGGAAAATCCGCCTGCCCGTTGACGTTATACGCCCAGCTCCACGACTACCATCTGTGCGAAACAGGCGCATGGAGCAGCAGTTCAACCGTCGTCACGGTGCGACCAATCGTACGTTTTCATTAGGTCAGCTCGTACTCGCGAAGGACTACCGTGATGGTGTTGAGAAGTGGACCGCAGGCCGCATACTACGACGGACTGGTCGAGTCACATACGACGTGGAAGTGCAATCTTCCATATGGGTCCGCCATGCAAATCAGCTGCGTCCTTCTTTTCAACCGGTGACCGTCCCGTCCAGCCGAGTCATTCCATTGGATATTCTCCTGGATACATTCGAGCTACCTCAAGACGTTTCGGCTGCCGCTCCAAATCCGGAGGTACATCCTCCAAGCATCTGCACACCCAGAAGATGGACGGATCGTTCTCGAAGACAAGTTGTGCACATGCAGGTGAATCCTCGACAACGATCCTACGAGCAATAAACTCAAGGAGGAGGTGTTAGGTGGACAGCCACCAAACGAACTTACTGCACCTTTACATTGCTTTTCATTTGCATTGTAGCTCACCATTGGTGCTTCATTTACTGTGGACCAATCATTTTATCGCATCACTCTGAGCGTTCATCTCCCAACGTGTTTTCCAATCGATAAACATTAGGTAAGGCCGCAGTAGGTAGTGACCGTGAACGGTTCACGAGATTCTGGTGCTGACTCGATTTGGAAGTATACTTGAGACGTCCAGTTTGCTGAAATAAGTGCAATCGTTGAGCGTGGTGAGTGGGATCTCAGAAGCTGGAAACAGGTAGTAGCTTTCCTCCAGAGCAGCGCTAAGACCTGTCGAGAAGTCAGCGCAAATCCGGATGGACCCAATGGACCTCCTCACGACGACTATAGGAACGTCCCGAGATGGCATCAAGACATCAAGTCTGAGTTCCTGATCTGTCGGTGGCAGGACTGCATAGGAAACCGGTCGTTTGGGATGGAACATTGGTTTGCTACAATGACAAGGCAGCAGTGTGGCCTTGGCGTAGAAGCAGAGAGTGAGGCAATCCTGGAATATGGGAGCGAACTGTTGAAGTATAAGGTCGGAAAGCTTTGGAAGTGTGACAGCAGAGAGAACCTGATAACAGATGCCATAGAATGACACCGCGCTGAGCTACCGTACGTACTGGTAGCCGAAATGATGAGTGGACGAGATAGCCACTGAAGTTTTACCTGGGTCTCGAAGACAATTGTGACGTCAAAGGCAAAATTCGGCCAAAGGTGAATCAAACGATTGCTGGTAAAGACTAACATCAATTTCGGTCGGCAGGCAGTGATTTCTGCCAAAAGGGTTAGTCATTAACGGTTGCCGGAACCTCGGGGGCAGAGACACGCTTGCCTGTAAGCTGGCCATGACTGACAGGACCCGTCTTTGTGCCGTTGTCAAGTCTGCGACGTTATGTAGTGCGATCCTGCTAAAGGTATATGACAGGTTGAACCACATATTTCCAGTGTCCACTGGTCACCTCTAGCACCATATTTCTTCAACGGTCCCACTACTGACCATCATAACTTTCGTTCATGTGTTTCCCTTTCTACAATTTGGCTTATTTTTCCTAATTACCTATGACACAGTTGGGTTGCTGCAAACGGTTAGACAATACTGTGTCGACTTGGCGTCTATAACAGATCATGTGTCCGTTGACCTTTCCCCAACGGGTGTCTTGAGTTACTATAGAATTATTAGAATTGAAGAATAATGCTGACTCATCAGCAACCGGCATCCACATACTTAGTTCGTAAACGCTCACAGCAAGTTGCAAACGTAGCCGCTGTTTAGATTATCATCATCAAAGGCAGCAATACGACAGCGCCAACCAACCACGAGGAGAATACCTAGCTCTGTAAAGTAGCGAAAGGGGAAGGGACGGGGCTCAACTAGTAAAAAGATTATTTCTAAGCTAAAACATTCAAGATCAAGATGCTTACATTTTGCAAACAAACAACCAAACTAGAAATAAAAGTAAGACTATCACTGCTCCACGTCACTTAAGTGCACTCACTTCACAGACAACTCGGCCAAACAACGACAACATTCACGCCACTGAGCTCGATTAGCCGCCATCTCACCTAACGTCTCCAGCCACCGACTCTGAGTCGCGAGGGTCCTAACCAGAGGGCAAACCCAACTTGCAGCGATTAACCCCTTGGTGTGAGACTTCATTCCTCTATGCTAGGTCACCATCTATCCACCTCGTACCTTATGCCGGCAGGTCGAAACATCGGCAGACAGTGTTCAGAAGGACGGGTGACCAGCTGACATCCACAATACATAGCCTGACCATCTAAGTTTATGACTACCTGAGGAATTTGCAAGGGCACTAATTTGGCAATCACTTACCAAACGCCGACTCCCTAATCTATTGGTTATTTACCCGTTGGTTCACCCGATGCGAGCGATCGAACGCAATCATCGATGGTCAATCACCTGAAGATGATTCACGTGTTTTAGTCTAAACGGTCAGATTTCGTAACAGTAACGTAGCACAGCCCTCACAGTCACCTTATATGTGCGACCCTTAAGTTACAGGAAGATACGTCCCTATTGTCAGAGAAATTCTACATTAACAAATACCGACTAGACCTTCGGGATACGAGTCTTCATTTCACTCCTAGCACTTTCGTTGCTGCTGATGCAGATTTCTAAGTACACAGGCCGGTCAAGCGCCTCTAGAACGTCATTATCCGATATTAAATCTACGTACTGACAACAATCTTGCAGAAACACATTATACCTTGAGGTTGCAAAGGGCCTTCTGAAGTATTTGACGGAGCGCGAATCAAGTTCTGTTAACCAACAAGAACTTGTTGTCAGTATAGTCAAGATAAGTAAACCTTTCAACATGTATGACGTCCAAGCCAGCATCTTATGAATGCCGCAAATACTCCACCATCATTTCGACTGTGACAAAATTAAACAACAGTGGTGAAATTGAACAGCCTTGGTGCAAGGACTGTCATTGTAAACCCAAACCTGAGCTTCAGAATAGAAATAAAGTGTCGACAGTAGGCTCACGTAGTTCTGTCCCAACCAGGCTGCACCCTGATTCAGCAGGTCAAACTGGATAGCATTATGATCACACCGTCAAAATCAACCACGTCAGGCAGACGAACAGGTATAAATCTGATGAACCTTAATTCTTTGGTCCTCCAAACTGGGGGTAAGAAAAAGATTGGCACCACTGTCCGGAAAAAAAAACAGTAACAGTTCTAGTACACGGTCACCTATCTGCTGTCTTGCGGTACACGCACTGGAGCCGGAGGCTTCGGCTGAAAACTCTGGTCGTTCTCTTGTCAACTTCTGGTCATCCCGACAGTAACTCAGTTTACATGCAACCAGGAACATTCACAACACTGTTGATACGTTGCTTACAACCCAATCTTGGTTCGCCTCATGGAGCCGGCGTCAAAAATCAGTTTGCAAGCAGACACACTCTGATAGTTTGAAAGTGCGACTTACGAGGACGGTAAGAAAAGTTTCACTTATGGAAATGAAGTGGTTGAGTGAATATCAGCCCGGAAAGTGCGATTAACGAGTAAGCGAGGTTGAAATAAAAGGGAGATATAACACCTAAAAATGAAAAATCGAACAATGAGTGGGGTTTAATGTAAGTGTAGTTGTACGGAAGCGTCCGCTGGGCGGATGACCACTGTGGACAGGAATCACTGTACTTCGATTAAGGGATTAAAAGTAAACGCACAGCATAACGCACACTATGTTCAGAAACCTAAACAATTCTTGACAATACAATTAAAGGGTGTATTGAATAAAACCCAACGAATTTTTTCTGCTATGGCGTATGAGGCAACAGTTAACGATCGTGAATACCGGATATATCGATATCATTAAGAGGCCGCGTTTTCGTCCAGCATTACCAACAAACGGAACAGAACTCAAATCGTGAACACCAGGCAGATTCGCGAATCCGGCTCCTATAACAGTAGAGATGCGGATTGAATGGTCATTCAATAAGAAAGTCAACAAACCGTGGTGTGACGGCTTGCGCATCTCGATGACCTATTGGGCTAAACTGGACGGTGTGGTCACCACACCGATAGTCACTCATACCAGGCAGGCCAATGGGTAGAGGTCTGACAAACCAGTCTCCTGGTCCTCCAGGTTGGGGGTTGGAAGAAGGTTGGCATCTTTTTCCGGAAAAAGTACCAGTTCTGGTACATTGCCACCCAACCGCTGCCTTGCGGTACAGGCTTTTGAGCCAAAGGCTTTGGTTGAGAACCCTAATCGTTCTCCTGTCTAGGTCTGGGCGTCCTGGCAGTATCTCAGCCCACACACAACCATGAATATTCACAACAATAAATCCATACTGCATCGGCCGTCTCGCAGTATAAACCGGGTCGCCCTATCTGCTGCATACAGCAGGGTGGATAGGCGAAAACATGCTACTGCTGACCCCTCCCCCACTGTCCTATCAAATTTAGCTCTCAGGCCCCTCCCCACCTCCATTTCTGATAATTACTCTACAGGTCCCACAACAGATATAGCTAATCATAGTAACACTGTGCCGGTAAGTCCCATCTCTTACCACTCAGCCTCAGGCCTCCCTCGTCCCTTGCTTAGACCTAGAATGCGAATTAATATAGGTGCTTTCAACGTTCGCACTCTAAAACAGATAGGTCAGCAGGCCGCTCTCGCACGAACGTTAGACTCGTTAAATGTCGATGTCTGCTGTATCTCGGAGACTAGAATCCAGGACAGTAGTCAACGTATGGAACTAACAGCACCCACATTGTCTACCCGATACTGGTTATACACTTCGGGTGACTCCACACCGCCGCCAGGTCAAGCTGGAGTAGGTATAGTCCTCAGCACGACGGCCGCAGCCGCATTAGTAGATTGGATTCCTGTTAACAGTAGACTTTGTGCCGTCCGCTTGGCAGGTTCTGTTAAAACCAGCTCTAGACGCAAGACTTTCAGAAATTTTCCATTGTGTCTACTTACGCTGCCACCGGTGTCAAGGACGCATTTTATTCGGATCTGGCCACTCTCCTTCGGTCGACACGTGGCTCTGATATAGTCGTTCTGGCCGGAGATATGAATGCCCAGGTCGGTCGCCTTGGTGAAGCCGAATCTCGTTTAGGTGGTAGGTTTGGGATAGCATCACATCGATCAGATAATGGTGGACGATTGTTGCAGCTGTGCGCTGAGCATAACTATTTTTAGCCAGCACTAGTTTTAGGCATCGTGCACGTCAATGCTATACTTGGCGCCCGCCTTCTCCGAATCAGGCCTGGTCTCAGATAGACCACATAGCCGTTAGTTATAGGTGGCGGGGTTCCATTCAAGACTGTCGTTCTTATTGGAGCACATACTTGGATTCAGATCATGCGTTGGTACGTTGTCGTTTCGTTCTTACTTTTGCTGGGCAACGACCCCACCGACAGCAACGACTGGCTGTTGAGAAACTGGCTATACCGTCGGTAAAGCATAAGTACCAAACCAGCTTAGAAAGCTGCCTTAGTAGTTCTCACTCCCAAGATCATAATAGCTGCTGGACCGACAACATCCCACAATCTGTAGCATGAGGCACGGAGGTTCGTAGAATGCATCTCCAAAAAATCCCTAGAGTTGTTAGAAGCCAGAGAGAACATTCTTCCTGTCGGCATATACAACAATTCTAGGAGAAATCCGTAGGAAACCGAAACGTGGCCTAAACGATGATCGCAGGGTTTGGGCAGTGGGAAAAGTTAGAGAAATGGAGGCCGCTTTTGCCTCAGGGAACATCGGTAAACTGTTTAAGCTGATCCGTGCCACTGGTCCCAGGCGACCGTCTGTCAGTGAGGCCATCAGCGAGACAGATGGCACACTAATCTGTAATAAGTCCAGAAGGTTAGGGTTGGGCGGAACACTTTGAGGGTCAATTTAGTTGGCCTCTGCTTCTATTGTGTTGCCGCCACAAACTTGTGATGTAGCACCCTGGTCGGTAGATTTGGAACCACCCACTGAGACTGAGGTTCGCAATTGCCTTTCGGCTCTCAATCGTAATAGGGCTGCTGGCCCAGATGATCTCGTGCCGGCACTTTTCAAAGAAGGTGGAGAGGCGTTAGTAGAGGCATTGACTCAGTTGTTTCAACTTGTGTGGACGACGGAGACCATCCCTCCGTGCTGGGGTCACTCGATAATAGTTCCTTATCAAGAAGGGTATCAGGGACTTCTGCCAAACCATAGTGGATTGGTTTGACCCAATCATTTCAAGGGTTCTGGCATCCATTATACTTCGTCGACTCACTGCAGTTCGGAGGTAAACATTAGGGAAGAACAGGCAGGTTTCGCCCTGGGCGGGGATTGTATAGATCACATTTTTACCCTTCGTCAAATTCTGGAGCAGCGTCATGTGTACCGCCGGCCAACAATCGCCGTATTCCTCGACTATAAAGGTGCGTTTGATTCGGTGGACCGATCTACACTTTTAGAGTCGCTTAAACGTAGGGGTGTACCGACTAAGTATGTGAACATACTGTCGGCGCTTTATTCCCATACTTCAGCTCAGGTTACGGTGAACTGTCTGACAGTTTCAGCACCAGGAGCGGCGTACGTCAAGGCTGTCCCCTTTCACCATTTTTGTTCAACTTGTCATAGACGAAGCTGCATCAGCGACGGCGTCGGAGGTGTAGGGAATGAAATAGAAGCGCGTATTTCCAAGGCTAGGGCGGTGTTCGCTAATCTGAGACACCTATGGCGACAGAGAGGTATTTCTCTGAAGCTTAAGGGTCGCGTATATCAAACGAACAGTGAGGGCTGTATTACTTTACGGCAGCGAAACCTGGCCGCTCAGAGTAGAGGACGTGAACCGTCTTCAGGTATTTGACCACCGATGTCTGCGTTCAATCGCTCGTATCGGGTGGCACCAGCGAGTAAGCAACGAGGAGGTTAGGAAGCGGGTGTTTGGCACTGATTGTCAAACGAGTTCTTGTTCAGTCGCTACATTTGCACAGACTTAGATGGTTAGGTCATGTACTAAGGATGCCAGCTAGTCGTTTGCCACACCGAGCACTGTTTGCCGACGCTGCGGCCGACTGGCGCAAGGTGCGAGGTGGACAGATGATGACCTGGCGTAGACAAATGAAATCGTTCACGAAGGGGTTGGTCACTGTAGGTCGGGTTCGTCTCCCGGGCTGGGGCCCTCGCGACTCACAGAGTCGGTGGCTTGAGACGTTAGGTGAGATGGCGGCTAATCGAGCTCAGTGGCGTGAATGTTGTCGTTGTTTGGCCGAGTTGTCTGTGAAGTGAGTGCACTTAATGATGCGGGGCAGTGAAAGCCGTAAGGAAGCTGTCTTGCTGATGACGCCTTACTTTCACTTACAGCTCGGTTGTTTGTTTGCAAGGTGTAGGCACCTTGATGTTGAATGTTTGAATATAGACGTAGCTATTTTTAGTAGTTAGGTCCCTTCCCGTCCCCTTCTTTTTTCTTCTCTCTTCCTATATAGGGTTTGCTTTTTTTCTTCGTGGTTGTGTGGCAGTTAAGCATCAGTGTGAACCACTGATGTATTGTTGTCTATGATGATGATCACGCGCTCTGATAAATCCCAAACACGCAAATGTAGGGGCAAATTAATTACATGTCAAACTGAGATGGAAGCAGCCAGCGGTAAGTTGGGAATTCAAGATCATTTTCGTTTAGCAGGTCTTGGGCCTCGTGAAGCACCTAGTGATAGAAGCGTTTCCATTAGTAAGGCCCTAAGACCAGAGAACTTCCGATATTACCTCGCTCCCGAGTGGTGACGTGCTCAGTACTACTCCGCACTGGGGTTGGTCCATTATACACACTGCTAATCAATCCTTTTGACCTTTCAATTTTCCACTCGGCGCTACATTTTAAGGCGATGATGATATGTTTTCCTCTTTTCTGGTTTGTTCCTTATTGTAATGGGCTGGAACAGAAATATCTGAGAAGCGAGTACTGTACATGCGTACACAACAGTTCCTGCGTGTTATTCTAAGGCATAAGATGAGTGAACAAGCTCAAGATGCGATTATTCCAACGTTCATTGAAGTATCCCAAAGAAGATGCGGCATACGGTCACGAACAAAGCGAGATCGAACGAGCCATTATTGACTGCTATTGGTCAAACGGGATAGAAGTGACGCGAAAAAACTCACCTCAGGAGACGTTAATCAAACGGACAGAACCTAACAGAAGTGCACAGGATGTCTAAATGAAAACTTCGCCGCGTGGTGGACTGGAGTCCCGGACTATGAACACGGACGCATGAACGGCAAGGGAATGTCAGGATTCGACAGTAAGGATCTTACTACATAGAACAACATTTTGTTACGATAATACTTGGTCTGTAACTGGGAACGTTACAGGAAATGGCGATTTCAAGTTGCTTCGGGAAGTATCTTAGCAGTACTCAGACAGTTATTTCAAGCGACGGTGGGCAGCTTAAGATGAAAAGGCTGAAAGTTTTCTTAAACAAACATGCGATAAGAAGTATGCATTGGGATAAGATCTTGGAATATCTCATTTCATTGAATTTTAAAATAACACAGTAAACCGACGCGAAGACACTTGGTAAGATGTGGTGGAACAGAGATGAAAAAAATCGAAGAGCAAACAATTTACTGTAGGCTGTTTGAAGACAAAATTCAAAATAAATCCGCAGCATCGGTTACTTCATCAACGAATAACAACCCACCATCCGGTTGAGAAGGGATATCTCGTTAAAGACGCAAATATTACAGAATCTGATAAAGTTTTTCGGTTTGTTCCCAAACATGATACGAAGGTGGGGAAAGCATAACCGTGTATGAAAAAGCAGAGAACGTTTAGTTGTGACTTACGCGTTAACCAAAGTGCTCAGAAGAGTTAACGTATCCGAATCCGTACATGTTGGAATGGATAGTGGGAGCGAAATCTGTTCGGAATTGGGCTCGGACATTTTTGTCAGCAAATCACCACACGCAATATCAAATTGTTGCTTGGCATATTTTCGCGAAAGTTTTCTGCGTTGTCGTCTCAATCTCTTTGATAAGGAGGTTGTTACCACACATGTATTTTGATCAACAGGAACATCAAATTTCACATCACCTAAACGGAGAAAAGATCACAAAAGTCATTGAAATTACGTTCATCGGTGTGCCATCCACGCCTCTTGCCCATCACACGTTCGAATTTAGTTATTCACTTGCGGGAACTTAATAGACGGGTCTTCCACAGATTTCTTGATACGGAACTGCAATAGAAACAAAAGCAACATGTACGGAGCACAAATGACAACCATCAGAGAGATTAGCTGAAACAAAGCCGAACGTTCTGGTACCAACCATGAACGTCAAGAGGAATTCGCGGCATTTGTGGAAACGACGTTAGTTCTTGGATTCTAGTCTCCGAGATACAGCAGACATCAACATGCAACGAGTCTAGCGTTCGTGCGAGAGCGGCCTGCTGACCTATCTGTTTTAGCGTGCGAACGTTGAAGGCACCTATATTAATTCGCATTCTAGGTCTAAGCAAGGGACGAGGGAGGCCTGAAGCTGAATGGCAAGAGACGGAACTTACCGGCTCAGTGTTACTACAGTTAGCTACATCTGTTGTGGGACCTGTAGAGTAATTATCAGAAATGGAGGTCGGGAGGGGCCTGAGAGCTAAATTTGATAGGACAGTGGGGGGGTCAGCAGTAGCATGATTTCGCCTATCCACCCTGCTGTATGCAGCAGATAGGGCGACCCGGTTTATACTGCGAGACGGCCGATGCAGTATGGATTTACTGTGTTGTGAATATTCAACCAACAGGAGGTCGGACCTCGAGGTTGCCTATTTCATTCGGATTCCTAGTTATCACCAGGTCCAACACAGCTGCTGTCTGGCCAGGCCTCCATCGGGTGTGTTGATTTACGTGCTTAACCAAGGCCTTGGTGTGTAGGAACTTAAGAAGGGATTCACCCTTTTGGTGTATGTTCCTCTATCCAGTTAACTTCCGGTGCGTTGAAATCTCCAATAAAAATGATCTTTTGCGCTCGGCATACACAATTACTCAAGGCTACCGACGGCTCATCATCCTTGGACTCTGTCGCCAATGGACTTCTATAGACGCACTATATGAACACTATTACATTCAGCGGTTTCAGGAAACAAACAACCACTTATACGTTGGGTGTTATGTGTCCTGCCAGACCGTTGTTCGTGATGTTGAGCCACCAGAAGCAAGGACCTCCTCCAGTTCTTCCATCCTGTCGATCCGCCCGGTATATACAATATCCGGGTGGACAGAGGTTTTCAATGCCCATCTCCGGCTTCAGCCACGATTCAGTAACCGCTATGAAATCTGCATCTGTGGTGACGGCTCGGAGTTCTCCCCACTTGTTCCCAACGCTGCACGCGTTAGTGCAGACCACAAGTAGTCTCCCCTCACCTATTCTCCTTGAAGTTAACTCGAGGTTATGAGAGGAGGCGAGCTCGGACGCTACGTTCCGAGGGCCTACCACATTTTTGGAGTAGTAGCAACTAACTGTTGTGAGTAGCCCGGCCCTCCGAGGCAACGCCTACTGTAACCTGCTCTGATTTGTATGCCCTTGCTGAGTCTTCGTGTCCAATCTCCAAGAAATTACTGGACAGTAGCGACGTGTTAGCTTTGAAGGAGGACTCTTCGGCACCACTGCTGTTTGATGTATACGGGCAGATCTCGACGCGCAGCCTGGATGAGGGTAAAACTCTAGTTGGCTGTCGCGTTGAAGCCACGTCCTTTCGCGTCTTGGATGAGTTATCTGGGGTTACTACGATCTCCCCTACTGTAGTTTCTGCTGGTCCCTGCAGCTGACAGGAAACTGTCTCTATGTCGAGGGTTAGCAAACCAGCCAACAAAGGTCTAGGTTTGCGGATACTCGAGACAGTCTTCTCCTGCCATTTCCCTAACCTCAGAACCCTCTTAATCGCCACAGGTTCTGGGATGTTATGGTTCGCAACAGGTTGACCACATGGTATCGCATGACACGCTCTCGTTGGCGGCCTTCTCTCATTACCGGTTCTGGTATCCCATGAATTACCACATTTCGCCCTCTACCAGTGGCTACCTCGCTAGCCTTTTCCAAGCATGCGATGGTCCTGTCCACGAGGCATCTATCCTCTTGTAGTGAACGAAGGATCAACGCCCGTTCACCCACCCCTTGTTGAAGAGCTGTTAAAGCATCTACTACATCTACCCATTTTTTGCCTAACAATGTGGTGATAAGAGATGCTCTACTTTTTCTCCTCGTTGTTTTGGGACCACGTTTTATCAACTGCCCCATTGAATATTTCCCGTCCCATGATGTCCCTGAAGTTTTCTCCCAGCTTCATCAGCTTTCTCTTTATACCTCCGGACGACACCGACAAGCAGCGCATGTTCACCCAGCTGGCGTTCAGCTTGATCATGCCTATGTTGACCACTACTATGGCGATTCCTGATTCTCTTTTTCTAGACTTAAACTGTCCTCTTGAACTAACTGTGCTAAGACAGGATTGCCTAGGCTCTTACGTCCAAGGATACAAACGATACAAACGGGGTATACCCATACCAGAATCGCATGTTGCGCATATAGCATGTAAGCACGCCCTACTAAGTTGCTGAATTTCGAATGATACCAAACGTCTCATGTGTTACAACAGATGCCAGTCTCCTCCACTTTTAGAGAGCAGCTGTGGTTACCGCGTGGAAACTTATCTTACCTGGGATCTGAACATGCTAATGTCAGTAACGTTACAAGAGGATGATTTGGTGATCCTGGGCAATACGGAACGCGATAACAAGGAAGAAGCTAGCATTTGTAACATCTAGTCACCAGCATTAGGGGCAACTTGTAGCGACTATAACAAATGATATTTTTGATAGTCGCATTCATCTGTACAATCAACAAAAGTGTACAGATGAATGCGACTATCAAAAATATCATTTGTTATAGTCGCTACAAACTGGGTATAATATTTAGAACCGATGCCCAGTAAGTTTTACTAAAAATACGACGAAACAATCAGCACAGTGGCTCACCTGAGTCATTTTCGTCACTGTATACCACCAAGCCTTAGAGCAATTTTTATCCAACGCCTCCTGCACCTTCGAATGTAGTTGACAAATGGCTGATTTCCAAGGAGATCGCTTGAACCTCGCTGGCACCGTAACAGTGAGTAGATCCAAACAGGTTGATGGATGGCTGCGTCAAAAAGTTCAGCAGTTTCCGAAATACTTCGTATGGCAGAAGTAATTGGACGAATAAGGTTATTGTACTACACAAGTCAGTTCACGCTCTCTCTGACCCAACCAATGGAACTGGGGACAAATCAAGGGGAAACAGTTGATTATGCATAAGACAATAGTTAATATAGATGTTATAATACCATATTATGGTTGGCATGCAGCAAAATGGCACTAGTGCCATTCTTAGTGTCTCTATCATGAGAATCATAAATTCACGAAATTCCGTTAATTTAAATAGCTTAAGCTGTCCGTCCCATATTTAATGAGGGAACTGCAAAATGCTGCTAAACATCTCGCGAGATGTATGAATGTACGCGTACATCAATACATACATTCCAATGATACATCTCATTTAGCCCTTATGATTAAGGAATAAGATGAATTCCTATTGGATGACGTACATCAAGGTAGTTCGACCTAGTGTGGTATTATAGACTTCGCGTGATTGGACGGTTTGTCGGAAACCTGAGCCTTCTTCAAAGGTACCACTTCAACAGCAAACACCACCCATCACGCCAGAATTTCAAACAGTGCGCGGTTCAAGCACGCCGAAAAACCCAATTGCCTCGACATGACACGGTCTTCAGCAGTTTCACCGATTAATATACGATTCATTGATTCAACAATTAATACGCGGATTCGAGGCAGAGGCCCGAATTTCCCGGATCCATTCCGTTTTCCTTGCTCAGTGTCAAACGGGCGACTGTTGATATTAAAGGAAAGCATTGAAAACAGCGTATTGCACCGCCCTTTAGGGATTACAGTCAATACGGAGAACAGAGTATGATTCATTGCATAATAGGCTTATTGATTGAAGAAACCAAGTGATCCCTTGAAGCGATCTCAAGAAGCGCTGCCAACGACCTCAGAACAATGGCTGTCCCGGAAGTTAAGTGAAATCACATTCGACGGCCCCAAAATCCTAAACTTCCTGCGAGAAAAGAGTTTCCTCACCAGTACCACCATGCCCACCACATTATCTTGGAAAGGTAACGTTACTACAAACCACCAACATCACAGGTTTAATCGTGGTTGTATAGTGAACCCGCGCCATCTTTACCACTATAGACTTCATTTACTAGGATAACAGTGTCTTAGCTATCACCGTTGGGAACGCCGCCCAACCAGTCTGACGCTTGTTTGAATTCTGAA